>JAJMSD010000183.1:0-14574 GCA_030558265.1 [Candida] pseudocylindracea
TCGCCTTCTTCTTTGCGAGGAGATAGTCCGCCCACCGCCCGCCGCCCACCAGCGCGATCACGTACGCCACCAGGTTGGGGATGTACACGAGCCCCACAAGCACCGTGGAGAAGCTGTACGGCGCGCGCAGGTACTCGTACGTGAGCGTCGCGTTGATGATGTACTGCAGCGCAAACACCGGCGCCGTGTAGCAGAGCACAACCACGAGCGGGGGGTAGCGGAAGAGCACAAGCGACTTGACGGGCACCACGAGGTACTCGTACGCCTCGTGGCGGACATAGGCCCAGCGCGACATGTCGGCCGTGGGGGCGGCGCTCTGCATCTGCTCCAAGCGCCGCCGCGCGTACAGCTCGGCCACCAGCTGGCGCGTGCTCACGCGGGAGGCGCTGGGGAGGATGGTGTCCTGGTTCACGTACGCGTCCATGTCCGCCTCCGTCTCCATGACGATCGAGGCAACCGAGGAGCGGCGCGAGGGGATGGCGATCGGGTGCAAGTGCTCGGCGGACGTTTCCGAGTCGAGCGACGCACTGGCGGCCGACAGCCGACGCGGGATCTCGGAGGAGGCGGCCGTCTCGCCCTTCTCCTCCTCGTCCCGCGGGGCGCCGCCCAAGGCGCTGGCCAACATGTTCATGTCCTGACGGCGCAACGTTTCCGGGAGGAGCAAGAACACCATCAACAACAACACGCCAGAGGCGATCGCCATGAACCACATGGTGGCGCGCCAGCCCCACTTGATCCCCAACGCACCGCCGATGATGGGCGACAACAACGGACCCATCAACGGTCCGAGATAGAACCACCCAAGCGCCCGTCCGCGCACCTCGATGGGATACAAGTCCGCGATGGAGCCGGCTCCCACGCTCTGAACACTCGCAAGCGCACCGCCAAGGCCGACGCGGAAGCCGATGAGCGCGCCGATCGACGGCGCCACGGCCGCAGCGATCGAGAAGCCAACCAGGAGCACGAACGAGGCAAGGTACACGTTGCGGCGGCCGCTGCGCTGGCTGAAGGACGACCACCAGAGCGGGAAGATGCCCATCAGGATCATGTGCATGCCCACCAGCACGTTGATCATCAGCACCAGCGTGTGGAGAGAGCTCGCGGCGTCGTCCGTCACCGGAAAGAGAATCGAGTTGCCCATGGGGCCAAGCGCACCGGCCGCCGCCACGATGAACGTGAGGGTGCTCTTGATGGCCGGCGGGTAGTCGCGCGGATCGTCGTACTCGGGGATGAGTGTAAGGCGGCCGAACCAGCCGCGGCGCTTCTGCGCGAGCATCCGCGCGGTGCCCAGCAGCGCGCGGCTGGCGTTTGTGTGGGTGCGGGCGGCCGCGCCGCTGCTCAACGCCACGGGAGGCGCGGCCTCGCCGGGCAGTGTGCTTGGCGATAGAGACGCAGCGGATGCGGTCATGGAGTGTGTGCGGGGCGGCCGTCCGGGCGCGCCGTGGCTTTTAAACCGCACGCGAGGACGAGTCACATCGCCGGATATGCACCTGCACGCTTCCGCCGCCGGATGCGCACGCGGTGCGCTTCCGCTGCAAGGGTCTGCGCCGTGGAATGACTATGAACGGCGGCGGGGCGCCGGCTCGGTGGGTGGCGTGCTGGCGCTCTGCGTGGCGTGCCTTGCGCGCCGGCCCTCTACGTGGCGTGCTTGGCGTGCTTCTTGGCGTGCCGCTTGGGCTTGCTGACGGCCAGCGGCTCGCCCCCGGCCTTGCGCCGGTTGATTGCCTTCTTCTGCCGCACCGTGTTCTCGGCCTTCTCCATCTCCACCTCCGCCTGCCGCAACGCCACCAGCGCCGGCTTCATCAGGTCGCGGATCACCCGCGTCTCCGTGACTGCGTCGTACAAGTCCATTTTGCGTCCCACCCGCTCCTCGATCGCCAACACCCGCTCGATGTCCCGCTCCCCCACAAGCAGCACGCTCTCGCCGTCCCGCCCCGCACGCGCCGTCCGTCCCACGCGGTGGATAAAGTCGTCCGGGTCCGCCGGGAGGTCGTAGTTCACCACCATCGCCACCTGCGGAATGTCCAACCCACGCAGCGCCACGTCCGTCGCCACGAGCACGCGCACCGCCCCCGACCGGAACCGGTGGTACGACAGCGTGCGGTCCGCCTGCCGCAAGTCCGAGTTCAACAGCGTCACGTTGATGTCCAACTTGCTGAGCATCCGCGTGATGAGCTCCGCCGTGTAGGTGCGGTTCACAAACACGATGCACAGCTTGCCCGCATTCTCCTCGAGCTCGAGCAAGCAGTGGAGGTAGTACGCCTTCACGTTCAGCGGCTGGAACACGTAGCCGAGCTTGAGCTGCGGCGGCACCGCCACCTTGTCCACCGTCTCGATCTCGTGCATCACGCACCCAGGCTTGCCCGCCGGAGTCGGCTTCTCCATGATGGCCCGGATCAGGTCCGTGACGGTGGCCGTAAACAACAACGTCTGCCGGCGCTCCGGCGGCGGCAACACCCCGAAGATCGTCTCCAAGTGGCCTGCAAAACTGTTCGTGAGCAACCGGTCCGCCTCGTCCAACACGAGGAAACGCGCGCGCCGCAACCCACGAATCGTGTCCTCGCCGCTGCTCATCACATGGTCCGCCAACCGCCCGGGCGTGGCCACCACAAAGTGCGGCAGCTTCTCCAACTCCAACGTCTGCTTCACCATGTCCTCGCCGCCCACCACCACGCACACCTTGGCGTTCGCACCCGCGCCCAACGCCTTGAACTGCTCCGCAATCTGGTACGCCAACTCCCGCGTCGGCGTCAACACCACCCCAAACACCCCCAGCGGGTTCGCGCTCCACTGCGTGAGCATCGGCGCCGCAAACGCAATCGTCTTGCCCGACCCCGTCTGCGCGCCGCCGATGCAGTCGTGGCCCTCGAGAATCGGCGCGATGCACGCCTCCTGGATCGGCGTCGGCGTCGTGATCCGCATCGCCGCAAGCGACTCCTCGAGCCACGGCGCAACCCCAAGCGACGAGAAGGACATGGTGGATTTTTTTTTCCAGCGATGAGCATCTCGATGTTGACGAGGCCCGGCGCGCGGCTTGCCCGTCCTCTGCTCTGCGCCCGCTCCTCGCGCGTGCCGCTCCCGCCGCAGCACGTGCCGACCCCCGACGACAACGAGCGTTTCCTCGATGGGTTGCGCGCGCCGCGGCGCATCTTCGAGGGCGTCAGCGAGAACGACGCCTCCTTCCGCCTCGTTCCCCACGAGCCTGCGGACTTTGGCCAGCCGCACGGCACGGCGCCCCCCATGGCCGTGGTGAGCACCGACCGGCGCGGCATCTCCACCGTGCGCATCCCTGCCGAGCACTACGTCGGCCCGCACTCTCCGCTTGCCCAGTGGCACGCGCGCATGCTGCTCGAGAAGGACAACAGCCAGCCGTTCAGCGACATGCAGCTTCTCCAGTTGACCACCGGCAAGGGCGGGAGCGGCGGTGTCTCCTTCTTCCGCGACGCCGGGCGCGCGCAGGGCCCCGCAGACGGCGGCGACGGCGGCGACGGCGGCAACATCTACGTCCGCGCCGTGGCCGGGCTCACGTCGTTGCACAAGGTGCGTCCGCGCTACCTGGCCCACCACGGGACCGCCGGCCGCGGCGCCCAGATGGACGGCAGGCGCGGCGGCGACGTTGTGGTAGACGTGCCCGTCGGCACCGTCATCCGCTGGATTCCCGATCCCCGGACCTTGCGCGAGTTGCGCGCCGCCCACGCCTCCCCGCTTCCCGACATCGAGGTCACTGCCGTTGGAAGCACCCCCGCCGGCCGCACCCCCACCCAGGTGCGGCTTGTGCGCAACTCCTACCCCAACGGCGAGGGCTGGATCTTCAAGGAGAAGGACGAGGAGTACCAGGCGCAGCGCGAGTACTTCCAGAACCTCAAGCGCAAGGTGAAGGTGTACGACAGCACGGTGTCTGCCGAGGAGGCGGAGCTCGACACGTTCCCGTTGGCCGGACTCGACCTCAGCGAGCCCTCCAAGCAGCCGCTCCTCCTCCTCCGCGGCGGGCGTGGCGGCATGGGCAACATGCACTTCCTCACCAAGGACATCCGCAACCCGCGCTTCGCCAAGAAGGGCCGCTCGGGCCTCCTGGAGCACTTTTTGCTCGAGTTGCGTCTCCTTGCGGACCTCGGCCTCGTGGGTCTCCCCAACGCCGGCAAGAGCACGTTGTTGCGGGCGATTCTGCGCGCGCGTCCCAAGGTGGGCCACTGGGAGTTCACCACGTTGCGCCCCACGATCGGCACCATCGACTTGGGCCTTGCCAACGACACCTTCACCGTGGCGGACATCCCCGGCATCATCGCCGGCGCCAGCGAGGGCCGCGGCATGGGCGCCGACTTTTTGCGCCACGTCGAGCGCAGCGGCGGCTTGTGCTTTGTGGTGTCGCTCGAGAGCAGCACGCCCGTGGCCGACCTCGAGGTGTTGCTTGGCGAGATGGGCGCGCGCCGCATGGCCAGCAAGAACGTCGTGGTGGTCGCCACGAAGGCGGACCTCCCCGACACCGAGGCCCGCTACGCCACCCTTGCCGAGTACGGTGCCGCGCGCGGCT
This sequence comes from [Candida] pseudocylindracea, assembly GCA_030558265.1. Taxonomy (NCBI): domain Eukaryota; kingdom Fungi; phylum Ascomycota; class Pichiomycetes; order Serinales; family Debaryomycetaceae; genus Limtongozyma; species [Candida] pseudocylindracea. The sequence continues at coordinate 4,532 of JAJMSD010000183.1, forward strand.
GGGCCGTGGTGCCCTGCTGCGCCCGCGACAACGAGAACATCGAGGCCGTCATCCGCGCCATGGGCGTCGCCGCCGGACGCATTGCGCCGTGACACTGTATATACATGGCATTACACGGGCGGCGGCAGCCTCTTGAGCTTCTTGGCCGCCAGCCCCTCCCCCGGTCCCTCCGCCAGCCCCTCCCCCGGTCCCTCCGCCGGCTCCTCCGCCGGCTCCTCCGCCGCCAACTCCGCCAGAAGCCGCGCCAACTCCGCCGCCAACGGCTGCTGCTCGTGGATCCGGCCGTACTCCACAATCATCCCGTCGTACGCATACAACACCTCCAACGGCACCGGCACGTGCGCGAGGCCCTGCCAGTGGCTGTAGCTCTCCGGCAGCGTGTTGAAGACGCACAGATTGCTCCGCTTCCACCGCGGCCGCGCAAGTGCAAGCGCCGTGAACACGTCCTCGTCGGCAACCTCCTCGGGCACCTCTGCCGGCGCGTCGGGGTCCGCCGCCCAGTAGTTGCCCACGCTCACGTACTGGCGCGCCCCCAACCGCACGTTCGGGCTCTCCGGGTACCGCTGCGAGAAGTGCGTCAACACCACCTTGCGCGCGCGCATGAGCTGGGCCACGTACAACGCCTCCAGGAACGTCAGGTGCTGCTTCGCAAGCGCGTCCTTGACCCGCCCGTCGTCGAGCGTCGCCTCGTGGATGAGCAAGTCGCTGTTGCTCCCCACCTGCACAAACAGCTTCAGCGGCCGCGTGTCTCCCAGGTACAGGCACTTGAACTCGAGCCCGGCCGGCGTCCGCCACTGCACCGCCACCGTGTACAGGTACTGGCAGTGCAGCGCCAAGCCCGTCGTAATGTTCGCCACACCGAGGTCCGCGTAGAGCGCCTCCACGAGCTCAGGGCTCCGGGCGGCCGGCACCATCTGCGGCCGCGCCCGCGACTCCACCGCCTCAAGCGGCACGTCCGCCGCCTCCCGCATTGCCTGCTTGCCGTGGAAGAAGTTGGTCAGGCTCACGAACCGGATCTGCGCCATGTCCACGCCCGTCTCCAACCGCATCCACTCCGTCACGAATCGCTCGTACGACCACGGCGCGACAATGTACAAGTGCGCGCACCGCTCCGCCGCCGGGAGCGTCGTCTGCACACGCGTCCACTCCCGCACCAACAGCACAATCCCGAGGTGGTGGTCCGCGTGAAGATGCGAGAGGTACACCAACCGGAGCTCCGTGAAGAGCACCGCCATCTCTGCCGGCGTGTGCTGCCGCCTGAGGTTGCCCAACGTGCCCTCGCCGGCGTCGAAGAACACCCCCTGGAACCGCACCGTGTTTGTTGCCGCGTCCACCAGATGCGGCACCCGCACATACGTCCCCAGCACGTTGCGGTACAACGACGGCATCGAGCTGCCCGTGCCGATCGTCAACACCGTCACCTGGTCTGCAAGGTCGGCGGCCGGCGCCTGCGGCCGGAACACTTCCACCCGGGCCTCTGGCTCCACGACAAACCGGCGGTCGCCCTCCACCACCGGCGCCACGTGCTCGTCGTAGTGCGCGCGCCACTCCGTGGGCGTGCGGTGCGCGTGCTCCTCGTCGATCACCACGCCCGTCGGCGTAATGTGTGCTCGCTGCATCAGACAGAGCAGCCGCACCCGCTCCCGCAACTCTGCAGGCACCACCGCCGCGAGATCGCGCCGCGCCGGCGCCTCGAGCGGGAGGTTGAAAAACCCGGGCATCACCGCCTTGAGCTTGAGCGTGAAGGTGGCCAGGCGGCGCGCGTTCGTGGTGTCGACGCAGTAGTCCGCGTGCGACACAATATGCTGGCACTGCGGCCCGAACGACGCCATGAACCGCCAGTACGGCGCAAACGCAGGTGACGCAAGATCCACCAGCGCGCCAAACAAGTGGTACACCAACTGCGGCAGCGTCGGCGTGGCCGCGTCGATCGGCTCAAACCACAGGCGGTTGGCAATCGCCGCGTCGAGGTACTCGGGTGCCGGCACGTCGATGACACACGCCAGCGGGAACGGCCGCGCAGGCCCCACAACCTGGCTGCTGCGCACAACGACCCCGTCCACCTCGACGTCCATGCCGTTCTTCAAGCGGCCAAACAACGGACCCATCGGCACGCCCAACGCGCGCGCCGCCTCCACCAGAAACTTGCCGGGCGCCTTGGCGAACTCGATCACGTACAGCGCGCTCGCGGTGGCGCGCGGCACCGGCGGCAACGCCACGTGCTCGTAGACGGCCTTGCCCAGCGGGTCCAGCTGCTGCGCGGTCCCCGAGTTGCCGCCGCGGGGGAACATGTGCGCCACGACGGCGGAGATGTGTGCAAACACGCCGTCGTCCATCTCGCGCGGCGGCGGCAGGCCGGCGGGCACCAACGCCACCTGGCGCACCAGAAACTGGTCACCGCGGTGCACGCCACCGTCCTCCAACACGCGCGCCGCCACCTCGATGCCGAAGCGGTACACAAAACGGCGCCACAGCGCCACCGCGTACGCGACGACGCGCAGCCCGTACCACACGTCGATGTTGGCCTTCTCGACGCTTCCGAGGTACAAAATGGAGCCGGGCAAGCCGCCGAGCAGCGCCCAGTCCAAGACCCCGGAGAGAAAGACGTTGCGGAGCTTGGCAAAGCGCACGCCCGCGCCCAACACCAGCCGCTGCGTGCCCTCGGGCATCTTGCCAAAGAACAGTGAGTCGCGCTCCAGCACCACCGCGACGAGCGGGTGCGGGATGTCGCGCGTGGGGTGCGTTGCAGTCGTGATGTGATACAGCATGGGCGGCGAGCGGGAGAGGTGGGCCAAGCGTCGCAAGGCCGGGGTGGGAACGTTGCGCGTCACTGTGCCCAGGCGGAGAAAAAAACAGGCGCCTGGGTCCGCCGTCTGGTGGCGGCGGCGGCGTGAGTCAGCGGCGGCGTGAGTCAGCGGCGGTGGCGCGCATCGGCGGTGGCGCGCATCGGCGGGGCCGCGGCACGCGCGGGCGGCTCCTCGGCCTGTGCATTGTCCTACCCGGTCTACGGCTGCTCGCCCCGCACAACGACAATCACGCCGTCGCCGCGAAGAAACATCTTGGCGACGAACCGCTCCTTCGACACCGCCGTGCCGCCGCGCCCGCGCTCCGTCCACACCTCCCGCACGTTCTCCAACACCATGTTGCAGTGCCGGTCGAACGCCTTCACCCGCGCCACCATCTTGTGGTTGTTGCGGCACAGAATCACCACCGGCTCGTGGTCCACCACCGCCTGCTGGAGAAGCGCCAACGGCCCGTGCGCAAACTCGTGTTCCTCGAGCTGTGCCAACTCCGCCTCGTCGAGCTCCAGCCGCGGCCTCTCGGCAAGCGCCCTGCCTGGCTGTTCCGGCGCGCCGCCGCGGTTCTGGGGCGCCATGTCAAGAGCGCGATGCGATGGAGCGGAAAAAACGAGCCATGTTTGCGCGGGTGTTTGGCCGGCGGGCGGTGTGCGGGCTCCGCCGCAAGAGCGCGACGCCGACGGCGCCACCGCCGCGCGTGCGCTACACCAAGCCGGACCCGGCGGCTCTCCAGGAGCGCATCGCCCGCATCCCCATCGAGCGCTACCGCAACTTTCTGATCGTGGCTCACGTCGACCACGGCAAGCTGACGCTCCTGGACCGCTTGCTCGAGCTCACGGGCGTGATCCCGCCGGGCGCCAAGCAGGTGCTTGACAAGCTCGACGTCGAGCGCGAGCGCGGCATCACCGTCAAGGCCCAGACCTGCTCCATCTTGTACAGCCACCGCGGCCTCGACTACCTCCTCCACTTGGTGGACACGCCGGGCCACGTTGACTTCCGTGCCGAGGTGCTGCGGCTGTACGCGAGCTGTCAGGGCGCGCTTCTTCTTGTGGACGCGCTGCAGGGCGTCCAGGCGCAGACGGTGGCCAACTTCTTTCTCGCCTACTCCATGGACTTGAAGATGGTGCCCGTGATCAACAAGATCGACTTGCCGGCTGCCGACATTGACGCGGCGCGCGAGCAGGTGGAGCTGACGTTCGAGCTTGACCCGAACGACTGTCTCCCGGTGAGCGCCAAGACAGGGCTCGGCGTCGCGGACATTTTGCCCGCGGTGGTTGAGCGCATCCCGCCGCCCACTGGCGACCCGCAGGCGCCGCTCCGGGCGCTTCTCGTCGACTCGTGGTACGACACGTTCCTCGGGGTGGTGATGCTCGTGTATGTGGCGCAGGGCTCGGTGCGCAAGGGCATGCGGCTCTCGCTGTTGCACGCCGGCCACAAGCTCGAGGCGAAGGACGTGGGCATCATGCACCCCAACCCGTTGCTGACGGGGCTGCTCTCGGCGGGGCAGGTGGGCTACATCATCCCGGGGCTCAAGAATGCGCGCGAGGCGATGGTGGGCGACACGATCCTGGAGACGGGTGTTGCCGTGGAGCCGCTTCCGGGGTTCGAGGAGCCCAAGCCGATGGTGTTCGTCGGGGCGTTTCCTGCGGAGGGCATGGAGTTCACCGAGATGGACGACCGCATGCAGCACTTGGTGTTGAACGACCGCCTGGTGACGCTCCAGCGCGAGCTGCTGAACGCGCTCGGCCAGGGCTGGCGCCTCGGGTTTCTCGGGCTGCTCCACGCGAGCGTCTTCAAGGAGCGCTTGGAGAAGGAGTACGGGGCCAGCATGATCATCACGAACCCCACGGTGCCGTACCGGTTGCAGATGCGCGACGGGCTGGTGCAGGAGGTGCGCAACCCGGACGACTTCCCCGAGCACGGCGTGGGTGGGCTGAGCAAGGTGGCAGCGTTGCTCGAGCCCATGGTCGACGCCATCATCACCACGCCGGACGACTATCTCGGCAAGGTGATGAAGGTGTGCGAGGACAGCCGCGGCCGTCAGCAGGAGCTCCAGTATCTCACCAAGGGCCAGGTCATGCTCCGCTACCGCCTCCCGCTCGCCACGCTTGCCGACAACTTTGTGGGGCGCCTCAAGGGGCTGACGCAGGGCTACGCCAGTCTCGACTACGAGGACGGCGGCTACGAGCAGCTGGACATTGTCAAGATGGAGCTCCTCATCAACGGCGTGCCTGTGGACGCGCTCCTGGAGGTGATGCACCGCTCCGAGGCCCAGCGCCGCGGCCGCGAGTGGGTCACACGCTTCCGCGAGCACGTGGCCAACCAGTTGTTCGAGGTGGCCATCCAGGCGCGTGCCGGCGGCCGCGTCGTGGCGCGCGAGTCCGTGCGCGCGCGCCGCAAGGACGTGTTGCAGAAGTTGCACGCCGCCGACATCACGCGCCGCAAGAAGTTGTTGAGCAAGCAGAAGGACGGCAAGAGGGCCATGAAGGCCACGGGCCGTGTGTCCATCGCCAAGCTGGCCTACCAGGCGTTCCTCCGGAGATAGACATGTACATACGTCGTGCCGCGCCTCCGGCACTCCAGTGCTAATACGCCGCCGCGCCGCCGCGCTTGCGCCACCAGTCACTCACGCCGACCCACGCGCCGTCCTCGCGCCCCACGGCGTTCATGGCCGTCATCGGGCCGCCCACCACCACCGTGTGCCCGCGGTCCTCCAACTCGGCCACAAGCCCCCGCGGCGGCGGCGCCTCGATCCGCACTTCGTCCGGCAACAACTGGTGGTGCATCCGCGGGTGCGCAATCGTGTCGAGCACCAGCGCGCCGTGGCTCACGACCCGCACAATCGCCTGGAGCACCGCCGTTGTGATGCGGCTGCCACCCGCCGAGCCCACCACCAACTGCGGGAGCCCCAGGGCCGGGTCAAGCACAATTGCCGGCAGCATCAGCAGCAACGGCCGCTTGTACGGCGCAATGTAGTTGTGCACCGCCGGCTCCAACCCGAATGCGTTGCGCGCCGTGGGGATGGAAAAGTCGTCCATCTCGTCGTTCACCACCACGCCCGTCACCGGGTCGTGCACCATGCCGCCAAACACAAGGTTCACCGTCGTCGTGTACGCCACGGCGTTGCCCGCGCCATCGACAACCAGGAACAGCGCCGTGCCGTGCGCCTCCGGCGGCTGGAACGCCGGGTTGTAGTCCTGCCACGGCCGCGTGTGGTTGTCGCTGATGTTGGCCCGCACCGCCCGCGCCCACTCGAGCGTCGCATACGGCGCGAGCCGCGCCGCGGTTTCCCGCTGCCCCTTCGCGTCGCCGTCCACCACGTCGCCCAAGTTCAGCCGCACCGCTGCCATGTGCTTGAACGCCTCCACAAGCCGGTGCGCGTGCACCGGCCCGTAGTCCTCGCTCGGCGCCCCGCCGTACCCGTCCAACACATTAAGAGCGGCCACGAGACAAAGCCCGCTCAGCGCCCCGTGCGACGTGAACACCAGGTGGTTGAGGTAGCGCGTGCTCAACGCCGGCTCCACGCGCACCCGGTACTGCGCAAAGTCCTCCGTGGTCAACACCCCGCCCAAATCGCGCACCGCGCGCACCACGTGCGGTGCTATCGGGCCCGCGGGGTCGTAGAAGACGGCCGCGCTGCCGTTCGCGGCAATCAACTCGAGTGTGGCCGCAAGCTGCGGCCGCCGCACCCGGTCACCCTCGCGCACAAGACGCACGCCGCCCTTGGGCGTGTCCACAAAGAGAAACCCCCAGTCCGCCTGGTGGCTCCAGAGATAGTCCTGCTCCACCCACGCCATGGAGGCTAGCACGACGCTCGCGTCCCAGCCGTCGCGCGCAATGTCGATCAGCGGCTGGATCACGTCGCGCCACGAGAGCCGACCCGACCCGTGCCGCTGGTGCAACTCGTACAAGCCCGCCACCTCGCCGGGGATGCCCGCGGCCAAGCCGCCGCGCTGCGCCAACTGCTCGCGGTGGTTGTACATGTCGCGCCACGCCGCCCCGGGCGCCATCTCGCGCGCGTCGATCGACAAGCCGTCCTGCTCGTCCGCGCGCTTCAGCACCGCAATCGCGCCGCCACCAATGCCCGACAGGAACAGGTTGACGACGCCGATGCAGAACGCCACAGCCACGGCAGCGTCCGCCGCCAGGCCGCCGCGCGCAAGAACGTCGACGCCAACCTGCGAGCACTGCGGCACGTCGCATGCCACCGCCCCGCTGCTGCCGCGGTGCGCGTGCTCGGGCGCCGGGTGCCACTCCGCCAGCCGGTGCGGGAACGGATTAGTAATGTCGCCGGGCGCGCGCGCCGCCCACAACAAGGGCAGCCAGCGCAGCGAGAGCACGGCAGTGCAGCACACGGCGGCAAGGAGCGCCGCCGGAAGAAACCGCCGCCGGGGTGCCGCTTTGTCCATGGGAAGAGCGACGGGTGTGTGGCGCGGACGCTTGATTACACAGCGATCACGCAGCGATTACGCAGCGATTACGCAGCTACACGGACGCGGCAAACAGGTGCACAAACTGGACCAAGAGGTCGACGGAGGCCTCCAGGACGGCGTTGTACAAGGAGGCGCGCATGCCACCGACGGAGCGGTGGCCCTTCAAGCCCTGGAGCCCCGCGGCGGCGGCCTCGCCGAGGAAACGGTCCTCGGCGCCGTCGCCGAGCACGCGGAACACGACGTTCATGCGCGAACGCACCGCGGGCGCCGCCGGGAGCAGGTACACGTGCGGGTGCTGCGTCAAGGCGGCGTACAACTTGGCCGCCTTGCGGGCGTTGACGGCCAGCTGCGTCTCCAAGCCGCCCTTGCGGAGGAGGTCCTCCAACACAAGGTCAATGATGCGGAGGGTGAAGATGGGGATGGTGTTGTAGGCGGAGTTGTTGGCGACAATGGTGGGGAAGTGGAACGCAATCGGCGTGAGCGGCACACCGGCCGCCTTCAACTCGTCGTCGCTGGCGTGCTCCAACAAGCGCATGGCGACAATGTACACCAGCAAGCCCGCAAGCCCCACGTTCTTCTGGGCGCCGGCAAGCATCAAGCCGTGGCGCGCCACGTCGAACGGGCGCGAGAGAAAGTTCAGCGACGTGTCGGCCACCACCTCGACGCCCGCCGGCACGTACTCGAACGGGAACTCGGCAAACTCGATGCCGTTCACCGTCTCGTTGTCGCAGTAGTAGATGTACGCCCACTCCTGCGCGCCGCCCTCCAACGGGGTCCACTGGTCGGCCGGCGGAATGTCGCCGAACTTGCCGGTCGCGGTGCGCAGGTCCGCGACAATCACCGCGTCAATGCCCAAGCGCTTGGCCTCCTGGTACGCCTTGAGCGACCACAGCCCGGTCACGACGTACGCGCCGCGGCCGGGGGTGCCAAAGCGCTTGAGGTGCGCCGCCACCAAGTTGGTGGCCAGCACCAGGAAGCCCGTCGTGCCGCCGCCCTGGAGGAACATGACCTCGTGCAGCTCGGGCACCTGGAGGAGCTCCTTCAAGTGCGCCTTGGTGTCGTTGATGATGGCGGCCGCGGGCGCCAGGCGGTGCGAGATCTCGCCCACGCCGAGGCCGCTGCCCTGGTAGTTGACAAGCTCGGCCGCCGCCTGCTCGAGCACGTGCGTCGGGAGGAGCGCCGGGCCGGCGCCAAAGTAGTGCGGGTCGGGTCTGGACATGGGAAGAACGCAGGGTTTTTTCACGTGAGTCACCGCGCGCGGTGTTGCGCTGTGGCGGGCCCGGCCCCGCGGCGGGCTCGGCACTGCAGGCAAAGACACGGCGTTCGCTATGTACAGACTACTCGATGATGCGAGTCACCAAGCCGGTGCCGACGGTCTTGCCACCCTCGCGGATGTTGAAGCGGGAGCCCACCTCCATCGGCGTGGCGTGCACCAACTCGCCCTCCATCTCGATGTTGTCGCCAGGCGACACCTGCGCCGAGTGGTCCGCGCCCTCAGGGAAGCGCAAGATGACCGTCACGTCGGCGGTGCGGATGTACATCTGCGGGCGGTAGTTCTCGGCAAACGGCGAGTGGCGGCCGCCCTCCTCCTTGCTCAACACGTAGAGCGAGCAGAGGAACTTGGTGTGCGCCTTGAGGGTGCCGGGCTTGGACAAGACCATGCCGCGCTTCATCTGGTCGCGGCGCACGCCTCTCAACAAAATGCCGGCGTTGTCGCCCGCCATCGCCAGGTCCAACTCCTTGTGGAACATCTCAATGCCGGTCACGGTGGTGGTGATGGGCTTGGCAAGCGAGCCGCCCACAATCTCGATCTCCTCGCCCTTCTTCAAGGCACCGCGCTCCACGCGGCCCGTCACGACGGTGCCGCGGCCGGCAATCGAGAACACGTCCTCCACGGGCATGAGGAACGGCTGCTCCAAGTCGCGCTGCGGGGTCGGAATCGTCTCGTCAATCGCGTCCATCAACTTGGCAATCGCCTCCTCGCCGATCTCGGGGCGCGTGCCGTTCAACGCGCAGAGCGCAGAACCCATGATCACCGGCGTGTTGTCGCCGTCAAAGCCGTAGTGCAGAAGCAAGTCGCGCATCTCCATCTCCACGAGCTCCAACATCTCCGGGTCGTCCATCGCGTCCACCTTGTTGACAAACACCACCAAGTGCTGGATGCCCACCTGGCGCGCAAGCAACAAGTGCTCGCGGGTCTGCGGCATCTGGCCGTCCGCGGCCGCCACCACGATGATCGCACCGTCCATCTGCGCCGCACCCGTGATCATGTTCTTGATGTAGTCGGCGTGGCCAGGGCAGTCCACGTGCGCGTAGTGGCGCTTGTCCGTCTCGTACTCGACGTGCGCCGACAGAATGGTGATGCCGCGCGCGCGCTCCTCGGGCGCCTTGTCGATGGCGTTGTAGTCCAAGAACAGCGCGCCGCCACGGTCGGCCAACACCTTGGTGATGGCCGCAGTGAGCGTCGTCTTGCCGTGGTCGACGTGGCCAATCGTGCCCACGTTCACGTGGGGCTTGGCACGGCTGAACGCCGCCGCCGTGCGCACGAGCGCCGGCACCTTGGGAGCAACCTGCGCGCGCACCGCGGCACGCACGCCCGAAAACACGCTGGTCTTGAACATGGCGGAAGAAACAGCTGGCGGAGCAGGCGGTGAAAAATTGGGCGCGCTGCAGCAAGCGTCGGGGCACCGTGACGGTTATGCAGCGCGCCGGACGGGCGCGACACGGGCAAACCCGGGCGGCGGCGGCAGCGGTGGTGTCGCCTGAGGCGAGTGAGCCCGCGGCGCCCGCGTCGCCTCCCGAGCCCGCGGCG
>JAJMSD010000184.1:0-14409 GCA_030558265.1 [Candida] pseudocylindracea
CTGCGCCGCCGGCCGTGTCGTCGTCTGCGCCTCCGGTCGTGTCTTCCTCTGCGCCGCCGACTGAGTCTTCGTCATTCTCGGTCACCGCTCACTCTCTGTCTTTCTACCCTCTTTCCATCACTCTGGTTTCCACGCCTGTTGTGACCAGCACCGTGACGCATACTCGCTTTGTGTTTACGGCCACCATCTGGATCTCCGTTTGGATTCGCATTGGTGGCGGTTTCATCTTCCAGCGTGATGGAGCACCTGTTGCTGGGCCAACTGCTGCTCCTGTTCTTGAAAAACGGTCTGACGAGACTAGTTCCGTCGACGAAGTTGTGGTCACTCTGACTGTGTGGGTGGAGACGACAACAACAATCCCGACTGCCTCCACTGGCACCGTCACCATGTCTACGTCCGGCGAGATCCCCTCTGGTGCGACGCAGGTCTTTGAAGTGGCAACTGGCTCTGGGGTTGGGTACACCACCGAGACTGTCACCGTGACACATTGCTCTGATGAGCGGTGCCATGCTGTTGAGTCTACGGTTACTTACCCTGTTGTTTCCAATACGGACCGTGGTGAAGAGGCTACCGTTTCTGGGGACGTGCTGTACACCACGGAGACGGTGACTGTGACGCATTGCTCGGACGACAGGTGCCTGGAGGTGGAGACAGCTACGACTTACCCGGTTCCCGTTGAGACTGCGGGTGGAACCCCCGTGGAGACTGCCGGCGGAACCCCCGTGGAGACTGCCGGCGGAACCCCCGTGGAGACTGCCGGCGGAACCCCCGTGGAGACTGCCGGCGGAACCCCCGTGGAGACTGCCGGCGGAACCCCCGTGGAGACTGCCGGCGGAACCCCCGTGGAGACTGCCGGCGGAACTACTACAACCACGCCAGTCCCGGGGGAGGCCGAGGAAGACACCACGAGCTACGTCACCACCTTGCTCACCCTCACGCTGTGTGTCGACGGCAAGTGCCTGGACGTTGTCGAAACCGCCACGGCCGCCGCTGTTCCTGGCAGCACGGCCGCCACCGTTGTTCCGGCAGCAGGCGCTGCTCCCAGCATGCGTTTCGGCTTCCACGCCCTCGCTTTCGGTATGGTGATGGCCGTGTTGACCTAGAGGCCCCCTGTCTTGTGTGTCCGCCGTCCCGCCGCCGCCGTTTTTGTAGCCTTGTGGCAATACCAAGTTTTGTTCCCTCATCGTATCACCGCCTCCTCCGCCATGTGTCGCCTGGCAGAAACTGTTGCAGCCATTCTCGCGCGGGACATGCCCGTGATCCGGACACCGCAGACAGGGGACGTTGCGGGAGAGGACAAGCCCTGGAAGAGCGACCCAGACTACTTCCAGCTGGTGGAGGTGCTGCCGTTGGCGCTCAGCAAAATGACGCTGCACGCGACGCTGGGTGGCGACTTGGAGGTGATGGGCATGATGTTGGGCTCGGTGCGCGGGCGCACCTTTGTGGTGCTGGATGTGTACGCGCTTCCGGTGGAGGGCACCGAGACGCGTGTGAACGCGCACGAGCAGAGTTACGAGTACATGATCCAGTACCTCCAGAGCTACCAGCAGGGCGGGCGCCCGCAGCACATCGTGGGCTGGTACCACCTGCACCCGGGGTACCGCTGCTGGTTGTCGGGCATTGATGTGGCGACGCAGCGGTTGCAGCAGCTGTTCCTGGACCCGTTTCTCGCGGTGGTGGTTGACCCGCACTACACAGCGCAAACGGGTTTTGTGGACATTGGCGCGTTCCGGACATACACGCCGCAGCACTTGGCTGGCCGGCCCGCACGGGAGCAGGCCCGGACGGCGCGGGTGCCGGTGGCCAAGGCACAGGACTACGGCGCGCACGCCGACGACTACTACGCGTTGCAGGTGGTGGTGACGGTGCCTGAGAGCGCGGCAGCGGTGGTGCTGGCGTGCATGGGCCAGACAAGCCTGGTGGTGCCAGCAGGCCTGGAGTCGGCGGGGGAGCTTGCGGCGCTCGCGACGTCGATTACGGACTATGCAAAGACGGTGCCAAAGTACACGCGGCCGCCGGTGGAGCGAGGCACGGTTCCGCGGCCACCGCCGGTGGAGGAGCTGCAGGAGGTGCTGGAGTCGGAGACGGACCTGTACACGGAGGAGCCGCGAGCCAAGCGCCGCACCGCAGGCAACGACGAGGTGGCGCTGATGGTAAACGTGGCCTGGCTGCGGGTGGCCCACAGCGCCAGGGGCGTGGGGTTGCTGGAGCTCGAGCGCGGCGAGAGCTTGCAGCGGTTGGCGACAGTGTTACAGCAGTCGGAGGAGGCATTGAAGCAGGCGCTCCAGGCCTAGTGGACGCGGCCTTGGCGCGACGGGTGCACGTTGGCCGTTTGCTTCTTGGCAGCGCCGGTGCGGGCGCTTTCCTCGCCACGCTCGCGGCGCTCGTCGCCCAACTTGGCGTTTTTGGCGCGCAACTTCTCGCGGCGCGCGTCCAGGTTACCGCCGCCCCCGCTCGTAAGCTCGACGTTGATCTTGCGCTGCTTGAGGGTGCTGTGGTGCATTCGCAACGCCACCTCCATCTGGCGCTTGATGTCCGTCAGCTCGGGGTCGAACTCGAGGAAGGCAAAGCCGCGCTCGCGCACACGCACCGCCTTGGGGTCGGCCGCGCGGAAGTGCAGCATGAGCTCCACCTCGGTGATGTCGTACGGGAGGTTGCCCACAAAGAGAAGAAAGCGGGGCACGCTCTTCTTCTTGGCCCGGCGGGTCTTGCGCTTCTTCACGGCTGGCTCCTCGGCCGCGGGGGGGCCTGCCTCCACCACCGCCCCCGCGCCCGTAGCCTCCGCCGCCTCCTTCTCCTCCCGCCCGCGCTTGAACGCCAACGCCTTCTTTTGCTTCTTGGTCAACCGCTCCTCAGCCATGCCGGTTGTGCAAGGCGCATCATTTTTTTCCCGTGCACCCTGCACCGCGCACGTGCGCGCACTGCCCCACGCACAAAAAGCAATGGCGCGCAACACCGCGCCACGCGTCATGGTCTCCTCCCGCGACGAGAGCAGGCCGCGGGCGGCCCCGGCGCGGCTGCCGACCCGGGCGCGCACCGCCCGCGTGCTCCACGAACAGGCGGTGATGGCGCGGCACGCGGCGGAGCAACAGGCGCGTGGGCGTCTGCGGGAACGGGGCCTGCTGGCGGATCGCGGCGGGCTGGTGCGGGCGGTAGGCGGCGGTGTGCGCGTGGCTTCGAAATAATACGCTACCCCCGGTGTTTCTTCTTGCGCTCGAGCGCGGCAATGTGGGCCTCGCTCTGGTCCACCGTCGTGTGCTCGTGGTTGCTCGCGTGCACCGTGTGCGGCACCACCGTTCCGCTCGCCGTGTCGAACTTGCTTTCGACTGTGCAGCACTCCACCAGCGCAAGCCACGGGTCGGCAAAGCAGTCCTCGATCAGGATCCGGCACGCTGGGGCAAGCTCCACCATGCGGCCAATGAGCGTGCGCGTGTGTGCCGGGAGAGCCAGGAGGAGGCGGCGCTCACCCGTGAGCTGCAGCGTGTGTGCCGCCCCGTCGAGAGCATCAGGCGACGGCGTGGTCTCCAACGCCTCTGCCATGGCCTGCGTGTTGTAGGGCGGCGGCAGCGGGGTCTGCTGGAGCATCTCGTTGAGGGGCCGCGCAGGCGTGCGCTGGGCAAAGAGCTTGAACGAGTTGTCCGTGAGCTTGGGGATCTTCCACGGGAACTTCTTGAGCGTCATGCAGCAGAAGATCATGGCCGCCAGCCACACGTCCACGGGCCGCGGATCGTACTTGTGGAACACACACACCTCGGGCGCGAGGTACGGGTCCAGCCCCACGATGCCGTGCGCCTCGATGAGCGTCTTGGAAAACGGGTAGCTGAACACCACCGCCAGGCCAAAGTCAATGAGCTTGACAATGCCCTGGGAATCCACCACGCAGTTGTCGAGCTTGATGTCGCGGTGTGCAAGCCCCATGCCGTGGAGGTAGCGGATGCCCTCGAGAACCTGTTTGAAGCAGCAGTCAATCTCCGCCTGCGACATCTTGCCCAGCATCACGATGGCAAAGAGGTCGTAGTCACAATACTCCATCACCTGCAAGATGCGGTCGTTGTCGTAGCAAATCTCCACCGTCTCGACAATGTTGGGGTGCGTGAGAGTCGTGCCAATGCAGTACTCGGCCGTGATCTTCTTCACATAGTCCCGCTTCTGTTCCGTGGCGTACTTTTGCCGGAACTCCTTCACGGCAAACACCTTTTGGTCCGCAAGCCGCGTCACGAGCCGCACACTGCCCCCGGCACCAGCGCCGAGATTCTCGCCGAACTTGGAGTAGCGCTTCAGAAACGGCAACGCCTGTGGCACGCTGCCTCCTCGCTCCTGGGCAAGAAACAGCACCGTCAGCGGCGCTCGGTCCCGCACGTTGAAGCCAGACTGCACCACCGGCAGGCTGCTGGTCACCGGCAGTGCGTTGCGGAACAGACCCAGCATCAGACTCAGGCGGTCGTGTGCACCCCGCTTGAAGAACCGCTTGAGGTTCGCCATCAGCGAGTGCCGTGCGCTCAACAGGTCGTTCAGGTGCAGCAGGCCGGGCAGGCTCAGCAGCACGGCAGCGTCCACGTACAGCAGGCCGGGGGAGGCGCCCGGCAGCTCCAGCCGAAACAGCGCCAGAGCAGCCTGGATGCCCGCAATCTTCTGCTTCAGGATGACGAACCGCGGCTCAATGTGATGCGAGCCGACGGCCGGCAGCTGGATCAGGATCGACGAAATGACCTGTCCGTTGGCAAGGTTGGGGGTGAACAGACTGCCCAGGGGCACCTGCAGGCGTCCGCCCGGAACGTGGTACGGGATCAGGCTGCTGAGCAGGTGCGGGAGCAGGGCGTTCAGCGGAAGAGCCAGGATCGGCGGCGTGTTTTCCGGCTCTGGCGTGGGCAGAATGTCCAGCGCCGGGTCATGCAGCTCGTGGGTCTCGCTTGCGGGCGTGGTCAGACCGCTCAAGCCGGCTGTGAGCTGGGACACGCGCGGCTGCTCCTTCATGAGCTTGGTGAGCCCGGAAGCACCGGGCAGAGCGGCACGGTCAGACATGGGGGGCACAGGGTACAAGGGATCCGGGGGGTAGAACGACGATCCAAGCGCCTCGAGCAAGAGATCCAGCAACAGGGATATGGTGGGCGTAACCAGGGCGGGAAAAGGAAGTGCGTGGTTGGACAGATACGGTGGAGATAGGGAGCTGCAGATTGAGTCACGTGGGGGTGTGAGTCACGTGGAGGCAGCAACACGTGGGTGCGAGGCGGGCGGGGGCGCGAGGCCGGGAGGGGGCGGTGGCGGTGTGGCCGGCAACGTCCGCGGAGCAGTGGCTCGCCTGGAGGCAGTGGCGCCAGCTGCATTGTCGGTTGCGTGCTTTGGAGCCGTGCGCCGCGGTCATGCGGCTTCGGACATTTTGCCACGGCATTGCCGGACTACGCCTGCACCTTCTGGTACAACTGTTCGTGGAGCTCGCGGAGCTCGCTGTAGGCGGACTCGAGCTCCGCGATCTTGGCCTTGAGGGCGGCCGTCGTCTCTGCCCCCGCGGGTGCCGCGGTCGCTGCGGGCGCTGCGTCAGCAGGCGCAGCGCCGCGGAGACTGTCGGCGTACGCCTCAAAGTCCCACCCCGCCGCCGCCTCCGCCGCCGCCTCCACCGCCGGCACCACCGTCTTGACGGTGTGACCGTCCACCCCGTCCGTAACCACGCGGCCCAACGGCACGACAGCGTCGGAGCCCGCCTCGAGGCCGTTCACGACGCGCACACCCACCACCGGCCCTGCCACTTCGCGCAAGCGCCGCACCACCTGCTGGGTGCCCACGTCGTATACTGCAACCCCGCCATCAACATCGCCCACCACCACCGCCAGCCCGTCGGGAGACACCGCGAGGGAGGTCGCGCCAGAAGAGGCAAACACCCGCTCGTCTCCAACCGTCACCACGCGGCCAGCACCGCCCACCGCCTCGTACGCCCCGTCCACCACGCGAAACAAAGGAACCATCACCACGTTTCCTTCGTCGCTGCCGACGTAGAGTGCCCGCATCGCGGGATCCACACCTACACACGAAACGCGACGGCCCGTCACAAACGTCGACACGCTCTCGCCGCTCTCGGCACTGTACATCCGCACCGTGCCGTCCTCCAGTCCCGACACCACCACGGTGTCGTTGCGCACGGCACCGGCCACCACGGCCGCACACCGCACCGCCAGGGTGTGGTCCGTCCAGATGTGGAGCGGCTTGGGGCTGCCGCCCGCGAGGTCCGCCACCCGCCACACCATCACGCGGCCATCGCCTGAGACAGTCACGACAAAACCACCGCCACACGCAACACCCGTGACCGACTGGTAGTGCGCCTCGCCCGCCCACACAAGCATTCCCAGCGCGAGCTCCCACACGTACACGTTCCCGGACTTGCCGCCCGCAACAAGCAAGAACGGCGCGGCGCTTCCAGGGTGCTGCACCACCTCCAATGCCGTGAGGGCCTCGGGCACGGGCATGCGCGCCACGGCCAGCTCCTTGCCACTGGCGTACACGTGCACGAGCGCCTTGCCGGGCACGGCGACGTACGCGTGGCTGCGCGACACAGCCACCGCCGCAGCACTCGCCTGGCGAAACAGCTGTGTGTGCTGCGGCGTGTGGAGCAGGGCCACGTGGGCAAACCCGTCGTCGCCCGCGCCGGCGTAGCACACAAGAGGAAGCATCTGGGAAAAAATGGCCCGTGGCTGCACGACAGAACGCATGTTGTGCAGCGCCACGGCAAGTCATCGCCGACATGCCTCTCGACATTATCCTGTCGCTCGCGCTCAAGGGCGTGGATCTGGTGCCGGGGGCCCGCTTGGCGCGACTGGCGGTGCCGCCGGCGCTTGCAGTGTACGCGGTGCGCCACTGGTTCCAGGGAGCAGTCAACACGTGGGAGCGGGACATGCACGGACGCGTGTTCATGGTGACAGGAGGCACGAGCGGTGTCGGCGCGGAAGTGGTGCGCGATCTTGCAGCGCGCGGGGCCCAGGTCGTATTGCTCGTGCGCCGAAACGACCAGTGGGTCGTGGACTATGTGGAGGACTTGCGAGAGGCATGTGCCAACTTCATGGTGTATGCCGAGGAGTGTGACTTGGCGAGTCTCCACCTGGTGCGCAAGTTTGCCACGGCGTGGTTGGACAACAAGCCACCGCGGCGGCTTGACGGCGTGATCTGTCTTGCGGGCGAGGCCAGCCCTCTCGGCGGCGAGCGCGACGCGTCGGTGGATGGCCTCGAGCGCCAGACCGCCGTCAACTTTGCCAGCCACTACCACTTGCTCACGCTTCTTCGCCCCGCCTTGACGGTGCAGCCGCCCGACCGCGATGTGCGGGTCGTGCTTGCCACCTGCCACTCCCAAGCGCTTGCGGAGTTGGATCCGGCGGACCCCTTGTGGCGCCGGCGGCGCTATCCGCGGTGGCAGCCGTGGAGGGTTCACGGCGCGTCCAAGTTGCTTCTCTCCATGTTCGCGGTGCTGTTCCAGGCGCAGTTGGACGGGTACGAGCGTCCCGACAAGATGCCGAACAACACACACGTTGTGGTGGTGAACCCCGGCGTGGTTCGCACCTCGTCCACGCGGCGCGTGGTGACGTTCGGACTGGTTCTCGGGTTGTTGGTGTATCTCGTGCTTTGGCCCGTGTTCTGGGTGTTTTTCAAGAGCCCGGGTGCCGGCGCACAGCTGGTGTTGTACGCGGTCCAGGCGGAGGAGTTCAAGACAAGGGGCGGCGTGATGGTGCTGGAGTGCAAGGTGGTGCAGAGCGCCCGCCCGGAAACGAGAGACGTGGAGTTGGCGAACCGCGTGCGGGAGGAGGTGGACCGGCAGTTGAAGGAGGTGGAGGTGGAGAGCGCGCGCCGGCGGAAGACAGAGGGGGTTGTGGACAAGGACAAGGGCGAGCAGCGATTCGAGGAGTTGCGGGAGGCGGTGGGGGTGCCCAAGCAGGCCCCGGGGTTGTTCCCTGAGACCGTTGTTCTGCCGGATGTTGCCCCAGGTGCGCAGATTGCAGCCCTGGCGTCACGGAAGCTTGCCAAGCGCAAGAAGGGTAGGCGCTGATGGCGCTGGGTGCTGGATCCCACATATATACAATGCTATACCGCTGGTGCTAGCGCTTCACGTCGATGCCCATGCTCTTGGCAACGCCAACCACGCTCTTGCAAACGTCCTCCAAGGGCATGTCCTTGTGGCGGCCGTCCGTCTTCTTGATCAAGGCAATCTCATACACGTGCTTGAGGGACACGCTGCCGACACTCTCGGAGCCGGCCTTGCCGCTGCCCTGCTTGATCCCGGCAGCCTGCATCAACAACCACCCGGTGAGAGGGCTCTTCAACTCGAAAGTGAAGCTGCGGTCCGGCTTGATCGTCAACACGACAGGGCAGGGAATGCCGGGAACGAGGTTCGCGGTTCTGGCGTTGAACTCCTTGCAAAAGTCGATGGCCTTGACACCCTTCGACCCAAGAGCAGGACCGACCGGCGGCAGCGGCAGCGCCTGGCCGGCAGCAACCACGAGCTTCACGATGGTGTTGCGCGCCGACATGATGAAAAAGTGGCCGAGGAGCGTGCAGACGTGCAGGAGACGCCCATCACGTGCGCCGTCGCTCGTGACCATGCCATTAGTGTCTTCTACGCTTTGCGGTGGGCGCGGCGCGCTTTGCGGCGGGCGGGGGCGCGGCGCGCTTTGCGGCGGGCGGGGGCGCGGTGCCCCTCGGTGTGCGTCCAGCCGTGGCCCCGCGCTGTGTGTAGACCAAGAAGTACGCGCCCTTCTCGGCAAGCACCGCCGCCTCCAGCACGCTGTTCACGTACTCGTCGTCGTACGTGGCCCACAGCCCGTCCGGCTGCTTCACGTGTGCCACGTAGTGGCCGCTCAGCACACTGCGGCCCTCGTGCACCACCACGGCCGCAAGCTCGTACTCGGCGTGTTGCTGCCGCAGCATGTACGGCGCAAGGTCGAGGTGCTTGGGGTACGCCACGGTGTGCTTCACCTTCAGCGAGTGCAGGCCATTGAAGCGGAAGCGCTTGAGGTGCACCACCAACGTCTGCGGTGCCGAGTGGATGCGCAGCTGCTTTTGCGCGTTCGTGCGCTCCTTGCACACCAGGCACAGGTACCCCGTGTTGGCATCCTTGCGGTCCTTGCGGATCGCCTCGGGCCCAAAGTATGCCTGGAGCAGTGTGAGAATCAGCCGCGGAGCAGCCGCCTGCGGCACGTCGCCGGTGCCGACCGACGCGCCTCGCTTGCGTGCCACCTCGAGCAGAAGGTCAAAGAACTCCTGGCGTGTCTTCAGCACCGTGCCGCACGAGCTGCACACCACGGTCTGGTCCAACAGCCCGCCAAAGATGTCGTACCAGATGGACGAGTTGAGCTTCTGCCCCTTCGGCACCAGCTCCTCCTGCATGCGACCCACGAGCAGCATGAAGTACTCGTGCGCATCCTCCTGCTGCCACTCCAGCATCATGCAGTTGATGTCGTCGAGCCGGCCAATGAGGCGCTTGGGGTTGACGTAGCGCCCGCCCTCCCACATGCGGCCGGCAAGATCGGCAAGCGTGAGCGTCACCAGCCGCTTGGGAAGCGCGCTGTGGTCCTTGCGCACCGCCGCGAGATGGTGCACCACGGCAGGCACGTGGAGCATAGCCTGCACCGCCAGGTTCATGTAGCACGTGACGCCGTGGTTGATGAGGCCAAGCGGGGCCTTGGTGATCGGTGGCCAGACGGGGTTGGTGCGCTGGGGACGCGGCGGGTCGTCGGGAATCGCCGGGGCCTTGGTGGCAGCGGCATCGAGGTCCACGGGGGGGAACGGCGACGGCGAGGCGGCTGTGGGCGAGGCGGACAACGGAGCGGAGGAGAGCGAGAGCAAGGCGCTATCGCCGCTGTCCTCACCGCTGCTGCCCTCGCCGCCGCTGTTCTCGTCGCCGCTGCTCTCGTCGCCGGCGCCGCTCTCGCTCTCGCTGCTGCTCTCGCTGCTGCTCTCGCTCTCGCTCTCTGCACCTTCCTCAAACTCGCCATCGTCGCTCTCAGAATCCAAAAGAGGACCCTCGGCACTCCTCTTTCCCTCGGCGCTCTCCTCCTCCGCTTCCTCGGTGGCATCAACAAACTCTTCCTCCGAGCTTGCCACCGCCTCGCCAAGGTCGTCCTCCGCACCCACCCCCCTCACCTCCTCCTTGGCGCCACCGTACTTCTTGGCGGTGTAGGCCGCCACCGCCTCGAGCATGCTCTTGGGCCGCTTGGTCTCCGCCTCCTTGGCCTCGGCGCGTTCCTTCAACACGGCAACGTCGCGGCTCGGCTTCTTCAGGCCAAGCACGATGTACTTATCGGTCGTTCCCGTGCTCGGCTCTGGCCGCCGCGCCGCCACAAACTCCAACGGGTTCGCGATGATCCGCTCCACAAGCGGAGCCACACTCTCGGGCACGATCTCCGACGTGGACATGTGCCGTAACCGAGCCTGTCTGCCGCGCGTGCGTTTTTTTTTTCTGTCGCGCGCTGCAGGGCCTCGTTACCCGGCCGCTACACACAGCATGTTGTGGTCCACGGAGAGTGCCTTGTGTGGGCCGCGGCACGGCGTGTGGGCACGGGAGGGCGTGCAGCGGGCGGTCAGTGCGGCGTACCGTGGAGATCCGCCGGTGCCCCGCCGGTGTGCGTTTGCGGCCACAGACGAGGTGGTGGCACTCTGCGACGACTTTGCGGTGCGGTGGTACCGCGGGCCGTGGGCCGGCCGCGGGCCGTTGCCATGCCGCCAGGTGGGCTTCGCCGACCCGGTGGCTGAGTGGTCGCAGGTGGAGGGCGGCGTGGTGGTGCTGGTGAGAGGTTTGCCGATGAAGCGCGTGCTGGCTGTGGGGAAGACGGTTGCCGCGTATCTGTGGCGGCGGCGCGGACAGGAGACCGAAGAACGGGTGCACGCGCTACAGGACGCCGGCGATGGGTGGTTTTATGCTGGCGGCACCAACCGTGTTGGGTTGTTTGCGCCGCAGGGGTGGGCCGGGGACATGGAGGTGCCTCGCGGCACGGGCATGGTCAGTGCCATCGCCGCGTCGAGCAACACACTCCACCTCGGGTCATATGCGGGTACGGTGGCGGTGTTTGATGTGCGTGCGGGGCCAGTGACATCGGTTGGGGTTGGACACGGTGTGGCGCAGCTCGTGGAGAGCTACAACCGGCGGCTCGTCCACGTGGTGATGCGTGCGTGCGGCACGGTTCTCTCGCTCGACACGCGGATGGGCTACGCCGAGGTGGCACGCCATGAGGTGCCAGGATGCCATACAATGCAGAAGCGGTACGGGTGTGTTCTCGAGCGGCTGCGCGGGTTGGTTGTGCCTGGAGGGCGTGGCGCGCACTGGTTTCCGGAGTCGGAGATGGCGCTCGAGGGAGAGTGTCGAGTGGCTGCTTCTTGTCCCCTGGACGTGACCCTGGTGTCCACATGGGGGTCGCATCTTGCCGTGTCGTGGGGCAGCCGCCGGGACTGCGTGTGCGGGCTTGGGGTGTTTGATCTATGACCTGCTACACGGGGCGCGACCCCCGCTGCCACAACCCCTGGAGGGCCTTGCGCGCGGGCACACGGAGAGACAACTCCAACCCGTTATCACTCTCGCTGCCGTGGTGGGCCAACAGGTCTCGGGCGACAAGCCACCCACGGAGAACCCACAAAGAGACGGCAGCAAGGAAGTAGCTCAACCCGGTGAAGACAAACGGATAGGTGTACTGCGTCGGGTCGTGTTCCTTGCCGGCAGGGGGCGCAGACCGGGTGGCAAGGCCAATCACAGGCGACGCCAAGGACGGAAGGCCAATGAAGATCCACGCGGCACCGAGGGTGACGCCCAACTTGGGCAAGCCCACGACGCGAGTGGCAATGGCCGCCATGGTGGGCCAGATGACACCCATGGTCATGCCCACAAGCAAAGAGAAAAAGATGGCGCCGGCATAGTTGCGGAGGGGGATGCCAAACGCCAACACCCAGAGAGCGGTGATGGTGTGGGCGGCCATGGCAACGGTGACGGGGCCGACCTTGTCGGAGACCAACCCGGCAATGGGCCGGCCCACCAAGTTGCCGATCTGGGCGCATGCCGTGACGACACTGCCCTGGTGGGGGGTGTAGCCCAACAGAATGACGTAGTCGGCCATGTTGTAGTTGAGCACGCCGTAGCCCAACATGGTGAAGACGTACCAGGCCGCCATCGTCCAAAATCCAAAGGACAGGAACACCAAGGGGTCAAACACCTTGATGCTGGGCTTGATGTGGGAGGAGCGGGTGCGGACAAGCGCAGCACCAACGGTGGTGAGGCAGAAGGCCATGATGGCCTGTGCCCGCAATGCCCAGCGGAAGGAGTACAGCTGGAGAATGCGCTGCATCGACAACAGAAAGAGGAGGCCGCCCACGGAAGAGCCAGCGGAAGCAATTCCCTGTGCGAGCACCCGCTTCTTGCGGAACCACTGCGGCGTGATGCCGAGAACAGGGATGGCCACGATGGAGAGACCAAACAGCTGGAGGAGGCCCTGGGTGAGGTACAACTGCCACAACTTGGTGGACCACAGAGCAAGCAAGGAGGCGGCGAGCTGGAAGATGGCGCCGGAAAAGACGACGGCGTTGACGCTGTAGCGGGCCTGGAGGTAGGTGATGAACGGCAGGAAGAGGAGGCCGATGCAGAAGGCGATGCCGCCGATGACGGCAAAGTCGATGTTGCGGGCGCCAGGGAAGACGTTGTTGTTGACGTAGTCGGCGAGGTAGATGCCGTAGGCGGAGTTGACGCCCCAGGTGCTCATGCAGCAAACAAAGACGACAAAGACGATGACCCAGCCGTAGCCGCCGTCGGGCACGTCGTACATGTGGCCAGCGGCGGGGGCGGGAGAGGCCGGCAGCTCGGGCGGCAGCCCGACGGGCAGCTCGGCCGCGTTCTTCTCCGTGTCGAGCGAGTCGTGAGCCATGGCCGGTGGGTCCTGCATGAGATGGAGTCGATTTAAGTAGCTGCGGGCCGGCGGCTTAACTCCATGCGGCACGGGTTTAAGGCTGGAGCTTTGTCAGCGCGCCTGACAAATCGCGTCCCAGTTGGGAAACATCTCCGGGGCGCCTCGGCATTCCCCGCACGACCGCGGGCACCGCGCAGACACGGTTTGGGGGTCCGAGCAAACACACATACAGTATAGACCAGGGGATCTACGGCCGCCGGCACGCCTACAACACGGTGCACTTGCGGCTGGGTTTCTTGGGCCGGCCGGCGCGGGCGGGGACGGCCAGGGCGGCCTTGTCGCCGGCCGCAAGGTTCTTCTTGGCCTGCGCCAGCGGCGGCGCCACCTCCTCCTCCTTGGCGGGGGTGATGACGGCACGAATGGCCATGTCGAAGATCTCCTTGACGCCGGACTGGGTGGCAGCAGAGCACTCCATGTAGTCCATGGCGCGCAACTCCTTGGCGAGCTTGGAGCCCTGAGCCTGCAGGATGGGCTGGAGACCCTTCTCGTTCAACTCGTCGAGGTGGTGCGGGTCGTCTCTGAGGTCGATCTTGGTGCCCACCACAAGGAGGAGAATGTCCTTGGGCAGGTGGTGCATGATCTCCGGGTACCACTTGAGCTTGATGTCCTCAAACAGCTTGGGGTCCATCACCAGGAAACAGAGAAGGAAGATCTCCGTGTGCGGGTACAGAAGCGGCCGCAAGCGGTCGTACTCCAGCTGGCCCGCCGTATCCCACAAGCCGAGCTTGACCGCCTCCCCGTCGATCATCACATTCGCGCTGTAGTGGTCAAACACGGTCGGGATGTAGTCGTGGGGGAACTGGTTCTGGGTGTAGGAGATGAGAAGACACGTCTTACCGACGCCGCCGTCGCCGACAACCACGCACTTGATGGACCGCATGGGAGAAAGAGCGACTGGGAGGTGAGGGCGGTTGTTGAAAAACCGGGTTAAAAGAGGCGGAAACGGCTAAGGCGTTTTTCGGGCGCCTGCACGAGGGGTGACGCAGCAATTACGTGCATGGAATGTGAAGGGGGTGCCGCCGGTACGCCCTCCACCGCCGCGGAAATGCCGCGAGTGAGGCGCGGGCGGCCCCGGGGCGCGGGCGCGCCGCCGCCCGTCGAGGCTCCTGCCCGGGAGCGCTGCTGTGGCGAGGTGTGTCCGCGCAGACGCGCTGCCGACGCGCTGCCGACGCGGCGCCGAACCCAGACACGCCTCGCAGTCGCGCCACGCGAGATGGTCCGCGCCCTTATCGTTGTGGAAACACATACATTTGACAAAAACGGGGTTAGGGTAACTAAAGAAGCGCCAACACAACCGCCGCCACGCCCACCGCGTACGGCGTCGCCTTGCCCGCGGCACCGGTGTAGGTCGACGCAGACACAGACGCGGTCTCCGAGGACACGCTTGCAGGGGTGGTCGGCGACGTCTCCGAGGGCGCAGGCGTGGTGGGGGTCTCCGTCTCCGCGGTCTCCGTAGCGGCAGTCTCCGTGGGGGCGGTCTCCGTGG
>JAJMSD010000185.1:0-14384 GCA_030558265.1 [Candida] pseudocylindracea
CCGGCGGCTGCTCCGGCGGCTGCCGTCCCTGCACATTCCAAGTCCCCCAACCAGCCTGAGCTCGTTCAGACCCTCTCCCATGCATCCACCGAACAGCTGCTGTTCACCAACATCCTGGTGCCCGAGCTGTTCCACGACCTCGGGTCCAACAACGACGCAGACCACCTCATGGAGCTGGTGCAGTTGACGTTGAACGGCAGCGACACCATGAGCGTGGGCACGGCTCCGCACAGCGGTGCCGGCAGCGCCCGCGGCGACACCACGCCGGAGGCCCTGCTGACGCGGATCCAGCAGGCAGTCCCCAGAAAGCCCCGGTTGTTTCTGCGGGTGCGCGGCTACTTTAGCGGCTGACGCGTCCCCCATTCGTTGCTTGCACCCGGCGCCCGGAGCACTGTGTGCTGGCGGGCCGCGCTGTGTGCCCGTGGTGAGCGGGCTGGCTGCTCTTTGCTGTTTTGTTATCCCCTAATGGATGTATATCCCCGGCGAACACCCCCCGCGCCTCCGGGCGCCGCACCGCGTCCTTAGCTGCTGCCCTTACGCCACTCCAAGAACTCACGGCGCTTGGCCGCAATGTCGGCGAACGCCGGGCGGAACTCGATCTCGTCGAACGGGCTCTCGCCGAGCTTCAGGAACTCGACGGTGGCCTGCTCGATAGCAATCGGCTTCAAGAAGCGGTGCGGGCGCACGAGCGTCTTGCCGTCGTGCTGCGCCACCTGCGGCGCGATCTCCAACAGAAACACGGCGCCGACGACAAGCGCGACGACGCCGGCCGCCACCTCGAGGACGATGTCGAGCGGGAGCGGGACAAGCTCGCCGGTGGCCTTGCGGAACTGGTTGAACTGGAGCGCGCCGTACAGACCGTGGAGAAGCAAGAGCACCCCCACGCTGTAGAAGCCGGCGTGCTGGAACGTCATGCGTGGAGAAGGAGCAATGGCGCGGCGCAAAACGGCAATCGCCACATGTGTCCTATTCGGGCATACGGGTCTGTGCAAGCGTCTCCCTGCTGCATATTCATCCCCTCGCCCCCCACACTTGCACCGTCCTCCCCTGCGCCGCCTATGTCTGTGCCCGGTCTGTACGTGGAGGAGCTCAACAAGCTCAACAAGGAGATCCTCTCCAAGAACCCCGAGGATGTGTTGCAGTTCTGCGCCTCCTACTTCAATGGCAAGTTGGAGGAGCAGCGCCGCCAGTTGTGGCTGCAGCAGGCCAAGGCCCAGGAGGCGGGCATCACGCTCTTCCCCGCCACCGGTGCCGGCAGCGACGGTGCGGAGGGCTTCCCCCGCTTCAAGAGCCCGTTCGGAGACTCGGACCCGCATCTGGCGGCCCACGACCCGCACGATCCCGCCGCGCCCGCCGATCCCAGCGACCCCGCCGCGCCTGCAGACCCCGTCAAGCTGGCACAGAAGCTGGTGTTTGGCGGCGGCAAGTGGGGTGGCGACAGCGCCGGCGGGTTCCGCGGCGAGTTTGCCGCGCAGTTTGCCAAGCGCCATCCGAGCATCAACGCGAACCGCCGCACGCTGGTGAGCGCCGAGACATTGAACCCCAGTATGTTTGCAAACGACTCGTGGAAGCCGCCGGTGCGCAAGTTGACGCCCGAGCAGCTCGAGCGCCTCAACAAGAGCGTTGCGAGCAACTTTTTGTTCCTGCAGTTGGAGAAGGAGCCGCTCAACACGGTGATCCACGCCTTGGAGGAGAAAAAGGTGGCTCTGGGTGCCGACATCATTACCCAGGGCGACGAGGGCGACTTCTTCTACGTGTTGGAGCTGGGGTCGGTCGACTTTTACGTGAACGGCGTGAAGGTGGCCACCTCCGGGCCCGGGCTGTCGTTCGGCGAGTTGGCGTTGATGTACAACCTGCCGCGTGCTGCGACGGTGCATGCCTCCACCGACTGCGTCCTCTGGGCGTTGGACCGCATGACCTTCCGCCGCATTCTTCTCGAGGGCACTGCCAAGCGCCGCACGATGTACGAGGCATTCCTCCAGGAGATTCCCGTGCTCCTGCCGTTGTCGGTGTACGATCGCAGCAAGTTGGCAGACGCACTCAAGGCAGAGCTGTACGCGCCCGGCGACGTGATTGTGAAGCAGGGCGACTCCGGCGACGCCTTCTACTTCATCGAGAGCGGCGAGGTGCAGATCGAGAAGGACGGCGTGGTGGTGACCGAGAGCTTGGGCAAGGGCGGCTACTTCGGCGAGGTGGCGTTGTTGAACGACTTGCCGCGGCAGGCCACCGTCACCGCCAAGACGGCCGTCAAAGTGGCCACCTTGGGCAAGGACGGCTTCCAGCGCTTGTTGGGCCCCGCCGTGGAGGTGTTGCGCAGACAGGACCCCACCCAGCACTGAGGGCAGCGTGTGCTTTTTACTATACGAACGTCGACCGGCACGGCCCGCTACAAGCCGACGTAGAAGCCCTTCTGTGCCGTCATCCACACGATCGAGGTGGTGGCCACCACCGCAGGGCCGGCAATGCCCTTGCCCCACTTGGCGGTGCCGTAGTAGAACCACTCGCTGCCAAAGTGCGCCAACGCAACAAAGTACAGCGCGAGCGTGAGCTCGTACACCTGCTGGTTGCTGATGTGGTACGCGCCGTAGAAGCGGATGATGGCGGAGATCACCGTCCACGTGCCGAACGTGCGCGCCAGGAGGCCGGTCGTTTCCGCCGGCTGCGCCTCGTACACGCGGCGCGTGAGTGCGGGGCCCAGGAGGTACGTCTGCACCAGGTTGAAGACAGACACCACCAGGATGAACAAAAGCCACTTCGGGAGGAGCCCGGCGTGCGCGGGGAGGTACAGCGTGAGCAGAGCAAGCGGCATGGAGGAAGATGGAGTTGCGGGAATCGCGCAGCACCCTGCATGAACCGCGTGAGGCGCGGAGGCGCGGAGGCGCGGGGCGCACCCGGGCACAGGCGCGGGATGCACGCGGGCAGCGCACACGCGGAGGGGCCCATGCCCACAGGCACCCCCGCGTGCTGTGAAACGTGCGCCGGCCGCGGACCGCGGCGAGCCCCATTTCGCGCGCGACACATCCGCCGGGCCAGACACCCGGGGGCGGCCATCCGCGTCTTTCCGATGGGCTGCTTTGCGAGCTCGGCAATAGCGGACGAGGACGGCAGCGCGGACTTGACGCAGCGCCGCAACAATGCCATCGAGCGGAGCATGCTCTTGGCGGAGCGGATGCGGGACGACGGCGGGCGCGTGCTGCACGGGCGGGGCGAGACCAAGATCCTTCTCCTCGGGACCGGCGAGAGCGGCAAGAGCACCGTGTTGAAGCAGATGCGGTTGCTCCACCACAACGGGTTCGACCAGCGGGAGCGCCAGCAGTACGCGCAGGTGGTGTGGGTGGACGCGATCCAGCTGATGAAGATCTTGATCATGCAGGCGCGCAAGATGGGGGTTCCGTTGGCGTGCGACCAGCCGGGCAGTGCGTTGGCCGAGAGTCGGCGCACGGTGTTGCTTGCGCAGGCGCTCGATCTGATTGACGCGGACGCGGCGGGCGGACCGCTGTTCTTGAACGACTACGTGGTCAAGTACCTGGAGCGCAGCTACGTGCTGCGGCGGGCACGAAGCACGGGCCAGGCCACGGCGGCGTGGGACGGGCGGGACGAAGGCGAGGGCGGCGACGCAATGTCGTTTGACGAGTTGACGTCGGGGTTGGCGGAGGGCGGGCACGTGGCGACCTCGGCGCAGAGCCGGCACGGACGGCGGCGCGCCATTGCCGAGGCGATCGACCGCTTGTGGCGCGAGGACGCGGGCATTGCGCAGTGCTACGCGCGCGCCAACGAGTTCCAGCTCGAGGGCTCGGCGGCGTACTACTTTGAACACATCCACGCCTTGGCGGACCCCGGCTACGTGTGTCTGAACGAGGACATTCTCCAGGGACGCATCAAGACAACGGGGTTGACGGAGACGCGCTTCACGAACGGCGGGCGGCTGTTCACGGTGGTGGACACGGGCGGGCAGCGGCTGGAGCGGCGCAAGTGGATCCACTTGTTCGAGGACATCAGCGCGGTGTTGTTTGTGCTCGCGGTGCTGGAGTACGACCAGGTGTTGTTTGAGGACGAACGCGTGAACCGGATGCACGAGCTGATGGCGTTGTTCCTGCTGTTGTGCAACAGCCGCTGGTTCCGCAGCACGCCGTTCATCCTCTTTTTGAACAAGATGGACATCCTCGCAAGGAAAGTGGCGGTGCTGCCGGTGCGCAACTACTTCCCGGACTACGCCGGCCGCAGCGGGAGCGCAGCGGACGCGGCCGCGTACTTTGAGCAGGTGTTTTCCGGGTTCAACCGCACGAACCGGCCCATGTACGTGCACCGCACGTGCGCCACCGACACCCAGAGCATGCGGTTCGTGTTGCAGGCCGCGACGGACATGGTGATGCAGCAGCACTTGAAGGACTCGGGGATGTTGTAGCAGGGAGCGGACGGCCGCCGGAAACGCCGCGCCCGATCGCGATGCCGCTACCTCCTGCACCGTGTTATGTGCCCTGGCCCAGCCAATCACAGTGCCACCTTTTTCCAGCGTTTATTTCCCATCGCCCCACCAACCCGCTTCCGATTCCTCCCCCAATGATCGCTGGCTCTTCTGTTCGCGCCACTCGTCTTGCCGGGCCGGCTCTCCGCCGCTTGGCCTCCACCCAGTACACCACCTTGTCCAACGGCGTCACTGTGGTGTCCGAGTCCGACGCGGCCGCCCCCACGGCGACCGTGGGTGTCTACACCAAGGCCGGCTCCCGCTACGAGACGGAGTACCTGAACGGCTCCGCCGCCGTGTTGCTGCAGGCGTTGGTTGCGGGCTCCGCCAAGGCTGCCGCCGCCGAGGGCGTCTTGCTCTCGGCCGAGGTGGGCCGCGAGGCGCTGGCCGTGGTCGGTGTCTCGACGGACGCCGCCAAGGCTGCCGCTGCCGTCGCCAAGGCCGTTGCCGCGCCCCAGCTCACCGACGCCGCCGTCGCTGCCGCCAAGGCCTCCGTGTCCGCCGCTGCCGACGCGCTCGAGGCGGACCCCAACGCCGCCGTGTTGGAGCACTTGTACGCGACCGCCTTCCAGGGGACCGGCTTCGGCCTCCCCGTGAACGGCACCAGCGACTCGGTGCCCCTGCTCCAGGTGTCCGACGTGGAGGCCTTCTACGGGAAGAACTTCAAGGCCGGCTCCACCGTGGTGGCCGCTGCCGGCAACGTGAACCACGACGCGCTCGTGGAGGCGATCGAGAAGCAGCTTGCGCTTGCCAGCGGCTCTGCCCCCGCCCCGGGCCCCGCCACCTTCCTCGGTTCCGAGGTGCGTTTCAGAGACGACACCCTCCCCAAGGCCCACTTTGCCATTGCCGTGAAGGGTGAGCTGCTCGAGTCGCCCAACTACTACGTGGCCCAGGTTGCGGCCGCCTTGTTGGGCAACTTCAGCCACACCGACCCTGTCCTGAGCCTCTCCGGCGCCAAGCTCGCGCAGATTGTGCAGGACTACCACATTGTCGACAAGTACACCCACTTCCTGAGCCTGTACTCGGACACGGGCTTGTGGGGCTTTGCCGCGGAGACGCTGGCGATCGAGTCCATCGACGACTTTGTGCACTTCACCCTCAAGGAGTGGAGCCGCTTGCTGGTGCTGATCACCGACGCCGAGGTGGCGCGCGCCAAGAACTTGGCCAAGACCGCCTTGCTCTCCAAGCTCAACCTGCCCACCGCGATCGTGCTGGACCTCGGCTTGCGCACGTTGCTCGTGGGCCGCAAGGAGCTGGCGGAGCAGATCATTGCCCTGATCGACGCCATCACCACCGCCGACGTCAACAAGTGGGCCCAGGCCAAGGTGTACGACCAGGACTTTGCCCTCTCCGGCACCGGCCAGATCGAAGACTTGTTCGACTACTTGCGCATCAGAAACGACATGTCCATGATGAGATGGTGATGGGCGCAATGTGTGAATAATTTATTACATGTGTTGGCAATGTGGGCTGTTTGCGGGCTTGCCGCAAGTGCCGCCGTGCTCCTCTGGGTCGTTCTCCACGTGCCCTGCGTGTGGCGCGACGTGTGCCCGCGGCAGCGGCCCCTCCGCCGCGTCATGATCCTCCTCGGCCTGGGCGGCCACACCGGCGAGATGATGCGCATGTTGCCCGGCGCCGACGTTGACCGCTGCGAGCGCGTGTGGGTCGTGTCGGAGGGCGACGCCATGCTGCGCGCGCGTGCCGAGGCATACGAACGCAGCGTCGCCGGCACCCCTGTGTACGTGACTCTCCCGCGCGCACGCCGCGTGGGCGAGGGCATTGCCTCCTCTGCCGTCTCGACCGTCGTGTCGCTCCTGGCGGCGCTTCGCGAGGTGTGGCGGCTCGCCCGCGCCGGCGCCCTTCCAGACACCTTTCTCACGAACGGGCCGGGCACGAGCGTCGTGCTTGCGTACGCGCTCTGGGCGGCGCTGCTCGTGGGCGGCCCCACGCACGTCGTCTACGTCGAGCTGTTGGCGCGCGTCAGCAGCCTCTCGCTCCTGGGTCTCTTGGTTCTCCCCATCGCGAGCCGGTTCCTCGTGCAGTGGCCCCAGCTCCAGGAGCGCTACCGCGGCCGCGTTGAGTACCGCGGCATGCTTGTCTAGACGCTCTGTAGAGCCTCGCTGCCTTCATTCAACATACACTGCTTGCCGGCGCCCCCGCACCGCCCGCCGCTGCTCTACCCGCTCCAGAACAGATACGTCTCGGGGTCCTCCACCAGCAACGGCTCGAGATCCGGCTTGAGCACCACCGTTTCCAGAGCCACCTCCGCCGTCGCGGCGGCACTCTGCGCCTGCACCTGCACGGGACGCACCGGCTTGTCGAGCTCCTCCACGGCGGCCTGCACGCGCTGCTGCCACTCCGGGTCCTGCGCCTGCATGGCCTCCGCCGCCGCCGTCAACTGGGTCTTGGCTGCCATCACCTGCTGCCGGAACACCAAGCGCTCGACCAAGACCGCCTTGCGCTCCTCCTCCAACTGCTGCTGCTGCTGCCGGATCTGGTTCTCGAGCACCGTGAGCTGCAGGAACTTGAGCTCGAGCTTCTGGGCCTGCAACTCGACCAAACGCTGCACAAGGTGCTCCTGGATGCGCGTCTCGTCCAGCAGCCGGTTCACCGCCTCGCCGGCCATCTTGCCGAGCGCAATCGCGGCCGCGTGCTCGATTGCGCCACCGGCCCCGTGGCCGTTGCTCTGCGCGCCGGCGGTGCCGTCGCCCTGGAGCTCCTCCAGGGCCGCCTCCACGGCCCGCGCCGCCGCCTCCTTGTCGACCGTCTGCGCGAGGAAGGCGATGGTGCGCACCACCGGGTCGTCGGCCCCATGCAGGGGCGGCCGCGTGGCCGCCGGCTGCTTGCGCGACAAGTACCTGCTCAAGTAGCGGTCCTCGATGGGCAACTGCACAAACTTGAGCACACACTGCTCCCGGTCGCGCAGTCCCACGTGCGTGGCGACGCGGTTCCAGTCGTTCTCAAACATCTCGACGCCCTCGAGAAGAAGCAAGATCTCGGCCTCCGTCCAGGGCGCGGCGGGGCCCTGCTGCTGCGCGCGCTTCAAGCGCACAAAGTCGGCCGCGGCAAAGTTCCCCGGGAACTGGCCCTCCTCAAAGCACCGCAGGCAGAGCGACTGCTTCGAGCGCAAGTTGTGGTAGCGCACCTCCGTCGTGTCGTTGCCACACACGTAGCACACGTACGTCTTCGCAAGCGTGACGCCCTGCAGCCGCTGGCGGTCGTCCTCGCGGAGCGCAAGCGCGTCGGCAGTGCTGTCGTACACGTTGTGCCGGAGGGTGATGTTCAACGGGAGGTCGGCGGCGCTGGTCTCGGGAGCGGCGGGAGGCTCCTGCTGGGGGGCCCCGCCGTTGGCCGCCTTGGCCTCGGCCACAATCTCGGCACCCTCGGGCACGAACGGCACCAAGCCGTCCGGGGTGTCTAGTGTGATCTGGAAGTGGCCGGTGTACTGGGGCCCCACGAGCGACGGGCGCGCCTTGGGGTCGACCTGGTAGTTGATCAACCCCCACTGCTCCAAGAAGGCATGCACGCGGATCACCAGGGCCACGTCGCCGGCCAAGTTGCGGCGGCACGACGTGACGGTGAGGTACTCGGTGGGGTTGAGGCGGTACGCGTTCACCATGAAGTCGCGGTACTCTGTGTAGACCTCGGGCGTTTTGTTCCGCAGCTCCTCGGGCTGGAAGAATTCCGGGAGCAGGCGCTGCTCGATCTCGTGCACCAGCTCCATCAGAAACCACGCCGCGTACAGCGGGATGATCACAGGCCGGAGCTGCTTGGCGAGGTACTGCTTGGCCTGCTCCTCCAAGTGCTGCGACTCCTCCTGGAGGTTCACGGGGTCGGGCGTCTCCGGCGGGGCAGACTCGTCGCCGGCAGGCGTCTCGTTTGGCGTCTCCCCGGCCGTGTCCGCGTCGGGGGCGGCGGCGGCAGCGGCGGGCGCGGGGGAGCCCCCATCCATCGGGGTGTCGTCGTCCGGCAGTCCACTCATCGTTGCGCAATTGGGTGTGGCCAGGGGGGAGAGGTCGTCGGGACTCACGCGAACGCACACGCGGCGGGTTGTTGTTCGCGCGCTCTGGATTTGCGGGAGGTTTTTCGTCGGCGCGTGGGCGGCGGTGGCGGCACGACCCGGTCACGTGGGCGGCGCGTCGCGCTAGCGGCGCGTTTGGCGGCGCGGGCTGCGGAACGACACACACGGGCAGATGGGCGAGCACAGGCTGGGCAGCGGGCACGGGGCGCCGCGCGGGACCAGGCAGTTGGCGACGCCAGACGAGCCGGACGCGGTTGAGGCCGAGGTGGTTGCGGCGGCGGAGGTGGCGCGCGAGCTCGCGGCGCACGCGCAAAAGCTGGAGCAGCAGCGGGAGTTTGACTCGTGGAGCACCGACCGCAAGTTGGACAAGTTGAAGGGCTTGGTGGAGCAGCTGAAGGTGTTTGCGGGCATCATTGCGGAGACGTTGTTTGCGCAGGCCGGTGCCGCGGGCGGTGCCGCGGGTGGTGCCGCGGGCGGCGGTGCTGACGGCGTGCTGGCAGAGCCCGCACCCGACGCGCCACCGAGCAAACGCCCTGCTGCCGCCGGTCGTGCGCCCGTGAAGCGCGCCCGCAGGGCCCGTGCCTCCCGCACCCGCGCGGATCCCGCACAGCCCTCCATCACGTCGATGCTCCGGCCGGTGAGCCAGGAGCAGCGCGACAAGAAGGCGGCGATCGAGGACGCCCAGAGCCTGGCGCTGGGCACCGCCACGCGTCCCCAGCCCCGCATCATGAGCGGCTGCACGCTCCGGCCGTACCAGCTCGAGGGCATGAACTGGCTCGCCACGTTGTACGAAAACGGCTTGAACGGCATTCTCGCGGACGAGATGGGGTTGGGCAAGACGGCGCAGTGCATTGCGCTCTTGCTGTATCTCTACGAGGCCGGCGTGAAGGGCCCGTTTCTCGTGGTGGCACCCTTGTCCACCACCGGCAACTGGCTCAACGAGTTCACCGCCTTCACGCCGCAGTTCAAGGTGGTGCGCTACACCGGGAGCAAGGAGACACGGGCCAAGCTCCGCCGCGGGTGGGGCCGCAGCAATGCCCCGGACGTGGTGGTGACGCTGTACGAGTTGGCGATCCGGGACCGCGCCGCGTTGGACCGGCTCGCGTGCAAGTACCTCGTGGTGGACGAGGGCCACCGCCTCAAAAACTCGGGCTGCCAGTTGTTTGTCGAGCTCAAAAGGCTCCAGGTGGGCAACCGCTTGTTGCTCACGGGCACGCCCCTCCAGAACAACTTGAACGAGTTGTGGCTGTTGCTCAACTTTGTGCTCCCGGACATCTTCCACGACGTGGAGTTGTTCAATCAGTGGTTTGACTTCTCAAGCTTGGAGCTGCTTGCGGCGCAGACGGACGATGCGCAGACGCGGCAGATGATCGACGCCGAGATCCAGCGCAGCCTTGTCTCGAGTCTCCACACGGTGCTCAAACCGTTTTTGCTTCGCCGCCTCAAGCGCGACGTGTTGGCCAACGTGCTCCCGCCGAAGCGCGAGTACATTGTGTACTGCAGCTTGACGGAGCGGCAGCAGCGCTTGTACCAGGCCGCGTTGGCCCAGCAGCTTCCGGAGGCCGCCATGCGGTTCGCCTTCATGGAGCACGTGGCGCGCAACCGGCTCGGCTTTTCCAAACGCGCTGCTGCTGCGTTCTTCGACCGGCAGCAGCACCAGCGGGCCGAGACGCCGGTGGTGGCCGCGGCCTCTCGCACCTCGCGTGCCAACGTGTCGTACCAGGAGGCGGACGACAACGACCTGTTTGACAGCGTGCTGGAGGCAGAGAGCGCCAGCGAGGCGGGGGAGACGCATGCCGAGGGCACGCTCGAGCACGCGTATGCCATGGTGCGGCTGCAGCTCCGGCACAAGCGCTACGGCAACGTGGTGATGCAGCTCCGCCAGGTGTGCAACTCGCCGTACACGCTCTACTTTCCGTGGATGGACGCATCCCAGGTGGACGCGCACCTCGTGGAGCTGAGCGGCAAGATGCAGATGCTCCAGCAGTTGGTGCCGCGCTTGCTTCGCGACGGCCACAAGGTGTTGGTGTTTCTGCAGTTCACCAAGCAGCTTGACTTGGTGGCGGACTGGTGCGAGCACGAGGGCATTGGCGCGGCGCGGCTCGACGGCAGCGTGCTGCAGGAGGAGCGGCAGGAGCAGATCGACGCCTTCAACGCGGGGCGGCACGGCCTCGATGTGTTTCTCCTCAGCACACGCGCAGGCGGGCTCGGCATCAACTTGACGCGGGCCGACAGCGTGGTCTTGTTCGACAGCGACTGGAACCCGCAGGTGGACTTGCAGGCGATGGACCGCGTGCACCGGCTCGGGCAGACGCAGCCGGTGGTGGTGTACCGGCTCGCAGTGAAGCACACGATCGAGCAGGTGTTGCTCGCGCGTGCGGACTCGAAGCGGCGCCTCGAGCGGTTGGTGATCGAGATGGGCCGCTTCCAGGCCTTGTCGCGCTTGTCCAACGCGGCGAACGCCGTGGGGGCTATGGGCGAGGACGTGATGCGCGAGTTGCAGCTCTTGTGGCAGCAGCCGCGCACGAACGACGACGTGGTGAGCGACAGCGTCTTGAGCGAGGCCGAGTTGGCCGAGTTGCTTGACCGCTCGCCCGAGAGCTATGCGTCGCGCGACGTGCAGATGCCGCACGTGGTGATGTTTGAGACGGCGAGCGCGTTGGAGTAGCACGGCGCCGCGGCCGGGACGTGCGGCAGGAGTGCATGACAGGTGCCAGGCAGGCCCTCGGGGGCCGCATGCGGGTCTACAACTTGGCCACCTCCTCGCGCCACAGCACGCCGCACCAGCGGGAAATGTCGATGGCGAGCTGGCGGGCGGCGGCGATTTGCTCCGGCGTGCACCCGTTGCTGCGCGCGCCCCGCAAGTGCCCCTTGAGCTGCGGGTTCACGTCCTGCGGCACGAGACAGGCGATGATCACCATGCCCAGCGCCACCGGGTCCAACACGCCCGTGTGGCTGAGGAGGGGCGAGTAGATGTGGTCAATGGCAAACGTCCAGAGGTCTGGGTACAGCAGCTGCATCTGGCTGCGCACACGGCCCGCGATCTTGCCGTACACCTTGTTCCAGTAGGCGCGGCCGCGCGCGCGCTCGGCAGCCACCTCGTCCGCGGACGCCTCAAGCGGACGGAGCAGCGTCTCGCTGCGTAGCAGCGGTGGGGTGGCGGTTTTGAGCTCCATCAAGGCGTTGATGACGCGCGGCAAGCCAATGAGAGCCGCCAGCTTGAGCAACGCCTCGCGGAGCTGCGTCAGCCGTGCGAGCTGCTGCGCCGGCGCCGCGTGCGCGGTGGGGAACGGCGGAAGCGGCTCGCCCGCCGCCGCCAACTCGCGGTAGCGGCGCGCGCTGTCGATTGCCGCCTGTGCCTCCTGGTCCAGCGGCGTGCGCGCCGCCAGCGCGTTCGTGAGCATCCAGTAGTGGTAGACAACGGGCACCTCCAGGGGCCGGTTGCACACCGTGAGGGTGCACGCTGCAACGAGCGGCCAGTGCTGCGCAAGCACCGGGTTCAGCGAGAGGTGCGCGAGCCGCTGCGCCGTGAGAAGAGCCATGTGCGGCGGCCGGCTCCGGCGCTGCGGGAGCGGGGATGAGCCGCAGAGCGCGTCACGTGCGGCTCACGACGTGTCGCGCCGCTGGCGTTTGGCGGCGGGGGAGGCGGTGCGGGCGCGGGTGCGGGACGCGGAGGGCGACGGGGGGTCGTCGGGAGGCGGCGACACGGAGGAGGGGGCGGGCGGCAGGGCCGTGGCGGGCGGCGAGGGCGCGGCGTCCGGCGGGGTGTCTGCGGTCTCGGGCGCGGCGTCGGGCGCGGCGTCGGACGCGGCGGCAGCGGCATCGGACACTGCCGCGGCGCCCAGCGCTGCCGCCGTGCTGCCCGTTTCGGCCTCAGTGCCGCTCGCCTCCTGCAACCACGGAATGGGCCGCATCTCGACAGCGGTCGCAGCGCCGGCGGACACCACGAGAATGGACGCAGTGCCGTTGGTCTGCGGCGGCAGCTCCAGCTCCGACTCCAGCTGCGCGTAGTCCTCGCAGCTCAGCTGCACGCACACGCTTGCCAGCAAGGCGCGGAGCCACTTGGCGGTCGCGTCGGCGGGGTAGTGTCGCAGCGGGTCCGCAAGCAACTCGGCCACGCGGAGAATCAGGAACGGCGGCAGCAGCGGGAAGCCGTCCACCAAGCGCGTGCATACGCGGTCGCACGCCAGCCCCACCGTCTCGCTCAGCGCGAGCAACGGATGGGTCGCGGGCGCGTCCATGGGGCACGAGAAGGTGGTGGCGGCGACGTGGCGGATGTGCGCGGCAAAGGCCGGGCCGAGCAGCAGCCAGGGCGCGGTGTGGTTGCTCGGCACAAAGCCGCGGTCGGAGACAATCTGCCGGAGGGCTGCGGACGTGTCCTGTGCGGCGCCGGCGCCGTTCACGCGAGGCGACATTGGAGCAACAGGCGCGACGTGCGTGGCGGCACCAGGTGTGAAAAATACGCATCCTCCACATCCAGCATGCTCTCGAGAACGTTGGCACGGGGCGTGTGGGCGCGCGCGGCACTGGCTAGAGGGCCGGCGGCGGTGCGCATGCAGAGCAGCGCGGCGGAGCGTGCGCAGCAGCTCGAGCAGGAGTACACCAGGTGGATCGAGGAGATCCGGGCGGCGCGCCAGCAGGTGGAGGCGAACCCGCCGGGGCTCCTCGCGCTGGTGGCCAAGGAGCGCGCGTTGAAGTGGGAGCCGACGCCGGAGCAGGTTGCGGAGTACGACCGCGTGAGAGACCTTCCCATTCCCGACAAGAACGACCCCGTCATGTCGCTTGTGGTGAACATGATCATGCGCGACGGCAAGAAGCAGCTCGCGGAAAAGATCCTCGGTCAGGCCTTGTACATTGTCTATCTCCGGCTCCGCACGGACCCGGTGGAGTTGTTCAAGCGCGTGGTGGACGAGATGGCGCCGTTGATGGTGGTCAAGACGTTCAAGACGGGCTTCGCCAAGCGCATCAACGCGCCGGTGCCGTTGCCCGAGCGCTCGCGCCGCCGCATGGCCATCCTGTGGGTGTTGGACGGCGCGCGCAAGCGCAGCGCCCACTCGTTTGCGGTGAACCTCGGCGAGGAGATCATCGCCGCGCACCTGGGCAAGGGCAACGGCTTTGACCAGCGTGCGCAGCTCCACAAGGCGTCCATCGCCAACCGTGCCTACGTGCGCACCCGCTAGGAAGGGGATGTACATATGAATAGAGCAGAGGTGCATGCTGTGTGGCCGGGAGAGCGGCGTGCCTATCGCCGGGAGCGGCGGGGCTTTGCAGAGCCGCGGCGCTGGCCCTCTTCGCCTGACCCCAGCCACTCATCGTCGCTGCCGTCGGTGTTGGTGCGGAAGCTAAAGTCGAACCCACGCGCCTCCATCTCGAGCTTGACGCGCGCGTTGGCAATGTTGAGCACCAAGCTGCCACTGCTCCAGTCACACACGTTAAAGTGCCACATGGTCTGGAAGGCACCGTAGTAGAGGTCGTTTTGCAGCTTCACCGCCGCGGGTGTCGGCAGGCGGTAGCCCAGGAGCGCAAGCGACAAGGGGATGTGTTCGTCGGCTTGCTGCAGGAGGGAGGGAATGCAGTCAAAGGCGTCCAAGGCCGTGCCCACAAGCGCGGCCACCTGCAGGTTGTGCAGGCACATGTCGCGGACCGTGTCCGCCACCTCGAGCCACACCGTCGCAAGCTGTGCACGCGCCTCGCTGAACTTGAGCTTGTACTGGTCAAACAGCGGCGACAGCAGGAGCTCGTTGTGCAGCAGCGGGTACTTGAAGTGCAAGCCGTTCAGCATGGTGTAGTCGGCCTGGAGGTACACCGCAAGGTGGCCGAGAAGCGGCTCGCGCACCGGCAGCATGTGCAGGAGCATGAGGCGGATCTCGCCATGGGCTGGCGCCGGGCGCGCGCGCA
>JAJMSD010000186.1:0-14299 GCA_030558265.1 [Candida] pseudocylindracea
CGTGCCGCGGCCGCGCGCCGCGCACCCGCCGCGACCAGCGCCCGTGCGAGTTACCCGGCCGTCATCGACTGACGCACGCATTCCAAAAGTCACCTCCACGTCGACGTCACCACACGCTTCCACTCCCCGCAATGGCTGGGTTCAAGTTCATGAAGAAGAAAAAGGGGGCGCTGGATCCGTCCAGCCCCGAGCAGGGCCAGCGCAACGCACTGGCGGCGCTGGGCACGCTGGTGCTGACGTCGCTGCTGCAGGACCCGCGCGCCGACCCGTCGACGCCGCGCGCAGGATCGACCGACTCGCGCGAGCCGTATGGACACGACGGGCGCGGCAACCGTCTGCTGGCGCACTACGCGGACGGGCGGCGGCTGTACCAGCCGACGGTGCGGCAGCCGGCGGCCCAGGCGCTGTGGCAGCAGCGCGTCGAGCAGCAGCCGCCGCCGCGCAACACGCCCACGCCGTGGCAGGCGGTGCCGCTCATCAACCTGCCGTTCCCGCGCCAGCGCTATGTCCACCTGAGCGTGGCGCTGGACGCCAACACCGTGTACGTGAACGGGGGCCTCCGCAACGACCTGGTGTTTGGCGAGACGTGGCTGCTTGTGCGCACGCCGAGCGGGTACCGCGGGAGCGAGTTGCCGGTGCGCTCGGGCCCGTTCCCGCTGCCGCGGGTGGCGCACTGCGCGGTGCTTGTGGGCAATGCCTTCATTGTGTTTGGCGGCGACACCACGCCGCTTGAGAACGACGAGCTTGACAACGAGCTCTACTTTTTCAACACGACGCTGGGCAAGTTCTTTGTGCCGACACAGCTCTCCGGCAAGCCGACAGGGCGGTACGGCTGTGCCATTGCGTGCATCCTGTTCATGGGGCTGGAGCACGGCGGCGGTTCCACCATCTACCTCTACGGCGGCCAGCTCGACCAGGACTGGCTGGACGCCTTGTACCTGTTTGAGCTTGCCACGTTCAAGGAGGACACGGCGGCGTGGAAGGTGGTGGTGCCGACGGTGCTGGACGCGAGCGGACGCACTCCCGCGCCGCCGCCGGTGGCCGACCACACGATGGTGGTGCACCAGTACTGCCTCTACGTGTTTGGCGGCCAGACGCCGCACGGGTTGCTGAACGACTTGTGGCGCTTTGAGCCGGCGCTCAACCAGTGGCGCCAGGTGCCGTGCTCGGGCGCCGTGCCGCCGCCGCTCCGGCTCCACGCGGCGGCCGTTGTGGGCGACCGCATGTACGTGTACGGCGGCGAGACGGCGAGCGGCGTGCTGCACGACTTGTACTGGTGCGACCTCCGCACCGGGAGCTGGCGCGTGTTGCGGGCGGCGCTTCCGCTGGCGCCGGCGCCCGTGCCGGGCCTGGTGGGCTTGTGCTTCATGAACGCGATGGACACGTTGGCGGTGATTGGCCACGGCGAGTTCGTGTACGAGTTGGATCTTCACCGCGTGGATGCGTTTGCGGCGGCGGGCACATCGCAGGAGCAGTTTCCGCGCGTGGGCGCGCCGCACTACGCCGCCGACCGGCGCAGCACGTCCAGCGAGCACATTCTCCGCAGCGACCTTGGGCGGTTGGATCTGCCGTTGTCGCAGGTGGCGAACCACTCGCTGCCGCAGGCGTCGCGCAAGCCCAGCAACGGCATGCACGGCGGCGCGTCCGGCAGTGGCGTGCCCGAGCCCAGCACGCCGGGGCGCAAGGCGGCGGCGGCGGAGATTGTGCTGCCGAACCTTGACCGGCGCGTTGAGCGGGACGCGAGCGACTCGACGGTGCTTCAGCACGCGTACGAGCCGGAGTACGTCACACCGGAGGCGCTGCCGACGCGCCGGAGCACCACCACGAGCAGCAACATTTTCCAGCTGGAGCGGCTGGGACGGGAGCTGCACGAGTCGGGCAAGGGCCACCAGTTCCACCCGCTGGAGGGGAGCGACCTCCAGGTGTTGGGCGAACGGGCGGTGCAGCCGGGCGAACGGGCGGCGGAGCCGGGCGAGCCGGCTCCACGCGCGGGAGACTCGATGGTGCCGGTGGTGACGGGGAGAAAGAACAGCGACCTTGACGACATGACGCTGCCGATGTTCCAGCAGAAGGCGATCATGGTTGGGGGCGACAGCGAGGGGTACACGCCGGTGCCGGAGGGGGATCTGGAGTTTGAGCCGGTGTCGCATGGGTCCGGCGGTGCTGGGGCGGCCGTGGGCGGGGCGTCTGCGGGCGTGGCGACGGCGGCTGTGGCTGCTGCGGCCGCCCACAGTGCGACATCGCCTGATGTTTCCGCGGACTACGCGTCCCAGCCTCTTCGGCTGAACCGGAGTGTTTCTGGGGGCTCGCCGGCTCCTGTGCCGGAGCCAGTGTCTGCATATGTGGCCACACCTGCTCCTACCAACAGCTCCTACGGCGGGGCTGCCGCCAACGGCTCCTACGGCGGGGCTGCCGCCAACAGCCCCTCCCACAGCGCCGTTCCGACCAACGCCTCCACGGCCGCGTCGCTCGAGAAGCCGCGGGGCGAGTTGGCGGAGTCCGCCGCGGTGCCCGTCACGGCACGCGACCTTTCCGGCGCGGTGGAGGCCGGCAACACGTCGTTGGCGTCGCGCGACGACGAGGCGCTGAAGGAGTCGCTCAAGCAGATGGTTGCCACGATCAACAACGAGCTTCTGTTGTTGCGCACAAACGCGGAGCGCCAGATGCGCGAGGCGTCTGCCAAGATCACGGAGCTCGAGGAGGAGAACGCGGCGTTGAAGGCCAGCGGCGTGGCGAAGCGCGAGGTGTCCGCCCGGGGGCCGGGGGCCGGCGACGTGCAGACTGCGGGCGGCGCGGCGGGCACCAGAGACGTGCCGGACGCCGCGGATGCGCTTGGTGCGAGCGAGAACACGATTGTCGCCGGCGAGGATGCGTTTGGGACAATGCGGCTCAGGGCCAAGTACTCGGCGCTTGTGGCCAAGCACAAGCAGCAGAAGGCGGAGTTGCGGCAGTTCAAGCCGTTCATGGGGGGCGAGATCGAGAGCCTCAGCGAGTTGAACGGGTTGGTCAAGACGCAGCTGGCGCGGATCGGGGAGTTGCAGGGACAGTTGGCGGAGCAGGCGGAGTTGGAGCGGGAGCTTGCGGAGGCGCGCGCGCGGTGCGAGGCGTTAGAAAAGACGGCGGCGGCGCGGGGAGGGGAGGAGCCGGACGCGGTGGGTGCGTTGACGGCAAAGGTGGACCGGTTGGTGGCGATGTGGAGTGGGGCTGCCGGGGAGACGGCGCGGGAGGCGAACGGGGCGGAGGCGGACTCGGACTCGGACTCGGAGACGGAGGAGGCGGGCGGGATCCACGAGCAGTACGAGGCGCAGTTGCGGGAGCTTGCGGCGGCAAACGAGGCGAAGGACCTGGCGCTTGCAACGGCGCTTGCGGGGGCGGAGCAGCACCACCAGCAGTACGTGGCGTTGCAGAACGAGCACCAGGCGGTGCAGCAACAGGCGGCGGTGCTGAAGCGGTTCGAGGAGAGCTACAAGGAGGCGTTGAACCTGATCAAGAACACGCTGCGGGCGTTGAACGTGACGCAGGAGGAGTTGGCGCGGGTGAAGGAGACGAACAAGAGGATGGCGCGGGAGGTGGAGGAGCTCAAGTTGTTCAAGGCGCTGCGCAGAGGGGGCCTGCGGGTGCACACACCGCTGGTGGGGAACACGCTGCTGTTTGTGACGGAGGACAGCGTGGTGGAGGAGGGGCTGGCGGACGGAGAGAGCGACCAGGACTTGGAGAATGCGCACTACAACATGAAGATCCAGGACTTGGAGGCGGACTTGATCATTGTGCAGCAGGAGCGGGACCAGTTGAAGGCGGAGTGTGTGCAGTTGAAGAAGCAGATGATGCGCGGGGGGCAGTGAGCGCGGCGAGCGCGGCGAGCGCGGCGAGCGCGGCGGGCGCGGCGCAGCGTAGTTTCCATTTCGAGAAGGCGAGTCACGTGCAGCGATCACGCACATGCATGCACTCTGCGCGGGCGCGTCAAGGCGCCCCGTGCACCCCCGAAATACGGGGTGCAGGCGCGCGGCACCCCGTGTCGTGCCTGCACCGGTCGTTCGTTGCCGAACCAACCACGCCTTTTCGTGTTTTGTCCATCCCCGCTCATTTCCCATGTCGTACCAGTCGCGTCCCCAGGCAGCGCACAGCCGCCTCCCGGACTTGCTCGAGGCCATCAAGCAGGAGTTTGAGAACGTGCTGCTGGAGGCCAGCGTCTACCGCATGCACAAGGACGAGTTTGACGTGAAGTACTCCCAGCAGCTGGCGGAGCTCAACCAGATCCGCCAGACCGTGTTCGAACTCGAGATGAGCCACCGCAAGATGAAGGAGCAGTACGAGGAGGAGATTCTCCGCCTCAAGCTGGAGCTCGAGGCCCGCGACCGGCTGCAGCAGCTGGCGCTCAACAAGCCGCCGCAGTCCTACTACCCGCCGCAGGTACAGGCAGCCACGCCGCAGACGGCACAGCTCCCGCCGCCGCCGCTCCACCTGCAGCAGCTGCCGCCCGCGGTGGCCGCGCCCCTGCCCGCGCCCCGCATTGAGCAGGTGAAGCAGGAGCCGTCCACCGCCGTCACCGTCGCGCCCGCCACGCCGAGCGCTGTTGCTGCGCCGGTGCCCGCGCTGCAGCTGCCGCTGCTGAACGGCTACGCGCTGGCGCTGCGCGCGGTCCGCAAGAAGCAAATCCCGGCGTTCCTCGAGGAGCTGGACGTGAACAACATCGCAGAGCACCTCCGCAAGGTCCGTGACGACTACTACGTCGTGTACAACCCCGCGTTTGTGTCGGCTGCCGCCAAGCCCCTCCTCGACGTCGAGCTTGTCCACACCTTGAGCCACCTGCTGGTGGTGTGCTGCGTGCGCTTCTCCAAGGACGGCAAGCAGCTCGCGACCGGCTGCAACAAGCTGACCCAGGTGTACTCCGTGGACAGCGGCCAGCTCTTGCACCGCTTGGTGGACGAGCTGCTGGCAGCCGGGGCCACCGCCGGCGACGCCGCGCCGCAGCTGGCCACCGCGGACTTGTACATCCGCCTGGTGTGCTTCCTGCCCGACGGCAAGTACCTTGCCACCGGCGCCGAGGACAAGATCATCCGCATCTGGGACCTCGCCACGCAGACGGTGGTGAAGCACCTCCGTGGCCACGAGCAGGACATTTACTCGTTGGACTTTTTCCCCGACGGCCAGCGCCTCGTGTCCGGCTCCGGCGACAAAACGGTGCGTGTGTGGGACTGTGCCCTGGGCCAATGCTCCTTCACGCTTCTGATCGAGGACGGCGTCACCACCGTGGCCGTCTCGCCCGACGGCCACTACATTGCCGCCGGTCTGCTTGACTGGACCGTGCGCGTGTGGGACGCCAGCACCGGCTTCCTTGTCGAGCGCTTGGACCTGGAGGTGGAGCACGACAACGGCCACACCGACAGCGTGTACCTGGTGGCCTTCACCAGCAACGGCCGCGAGATCGTCTCCGGCTCCCTCGACAAGACATGCAAGTTGTGGCTGCTCAAGACGGCGCCCGGCCGCGCGGCCGGCGCCCCCGCCGTGGGCTCCTCCTCCGGCTCCGGCTGCGAGGTGACGTACGTCGGCCACAAGGACTTTGTCCTCTCGGTGTGCGCCACGCCCAACGGCGACTACATTCTCCTGGGCTCCAAGGACCGCGGCATGATCATGTGGGACAAGCGGTCCGGCGACCCGCTCTTGATGTTGCAGGGCCACCGCAACAGCGTCATCAGTGTGAGCGTCGGCAGCAGCGACGGCCAGACGGGCTTGTTTGCCACCGGCAGCGGCGACTGCAACGCCAAGATCTGGCGCTGGACCAAGGCGTAGGAAAAGACGGCCATAGGACTTGTGTTATACGATCTTTGTCAGGACCC
The DNA here is from genome assembly GCA_030558265.1 of [Candida] pseudocylindracea. Taxonomy (NCBI): domain Eukaryota; kingdom Fungi; phylum Ascomycota; class Pichiomycetes; order Serinales; family Debaryomycetaceae; genus Limtongozyma; species [Candida] pseudocylindracea. The sequence goes on from JAJMSD010000186.1 coordinate 5,838, forward strand.
TACCACTCGCCGAGGTCGGTGGCGCGCGTCGTTGCGCCCGCCGTGTCTATGTACACCTCCTGCTCCGTCTGCCACTCTGCGCCGGCGTAGCGGTGGCGCCAGGTGTCGAGGAGCCGCCGAAGCGTCGCAGCCGACGCGGGACTCGCCACAAACCAGTCACGGTACGGCACACCACCGAACGCCGGCCCGAGGTCGGCCGCAAGCGGCGGAACCGCCTCGCCCGTGTGCCGCATCCACTCCACGAACGGGAGCGGGAGCCGCATGTGCTCCAACCGGGCCACGGTTCCCGACAAGAGCGCGCCAAACTCCCTCGGCAGCTTCGGGAGGTAGGTGGCCTCCGGGAAGCGCAGCTCGTCCTCCTTGAGTCGTCCGAGCTCCTTGAGTCGTCCGAGCTCCTTGAGTCGCCCGAGCCACCCCGGCTCGGTCGCCAACTGCCGCTTCCACCGGTGGAACTCCCGGCTCTCGCCGTAGCTGCCGAACCCGGGAAGAAGGTCCGCGTCCTGGAGCACCTCGGGCGCGAACCCGACCCGCCAGAGAATCATGTAGAGCGGGAGCGGCACGCGCACCACGTGGTGCGCGTGTGCCTGGCGGTCCAGGCGGAGCGCCGCCACCACCGAGGGCGCCACCGCCGACCCGTCGGACTGGAGCAAGTGCGCCTGCACCGCGCCCGAGCGCGTAAGCGGGTACTGCTGGAGGTGCAACACCACACCGTGCTCCTCGCGGAACCGATGTCGCCACAGCGCGTGCTGAAGGCTGCCGCGCCACGGCGCCGCAACCGGCACCGTGGCGCCGTTCACCGCTGCGCGCACCGCCTGGCGCATGCGCTCGGCTGCAAACGCGAGCTTGGCCCCGTCCGCGTCTCCCACCACCGCGTCCCCCGAGCGCCGGAGGTACATGCACGTGGCGACGTTGAGCAGCAGCAACAGCCGCGCCAACCACGGGAAGACAGCGCTGCGGAAGCGCTCGCGCGCCTCCTCGGGCACGGGCACCACCACGCACTCTGCAGTGGCGCGCTCCACGGCGGCCGTCACCCGCTCGGCAGCCGCGTCCACGTTGCCGTCCATCGCCGCCACGCGGAGGCGCCGCTCGGCCGCACCCACCGGCGCCTCCTCGGCGTCCACGAGCGTGTTCTCGAGGACCGCCGGCCGGTGCCGGAAAAGCGCCTCCTCGAGCACCGTCACCGGCACTGTGGTGGTGCTGTTGTGATAGAAGCCGAGCCAGTGGCGCACGCGGGCGGCGGCGGCGGCGGCGGCAGCGGGCGGGCCCATCACCAGGAGCGGCACCGACGACAAGGCCCGGGCATGGGGCGGGAAGTCGAGCACGGCGCCGTGCATCCGCCCGATGTCGTCGAGCCACCGGGCGTCACGCCTGAGGTGCCGGAACGCCGCTGGCGACACCATCACCGTGACGGCGTCCATGGCGAAAGACGCGGCGTATTCCCGCAACCAGTGAACGGGGCCTGCCATGCGGTGCTCTGTGCCGGGCCGTGCCGTGACAATGCAGCGGAAGTGGTTGGTGGCGTCCGGGAACAGCGGGATGGAGAAGTTGAAGCCGTAGAAGCGCTGGCGGAGCGCAAGCGGCAGCAACGCGTGCGCAAACTCGGGCACGACAAAGCCCTCCAGCCGGAGCTCGTGGCACCGCTGCAGAAACACGTATGGGGGGAGCACCACCGTGCGGGCCTGGCGGTGGATGGCGGCGATGGTGTCGCGGACACGGCCCTCGAGCGCCTGTCTGTTGGCGGACGTGGCGATGCCGTGCCAGCGGTGGAGACCCGGGTGCAGCGGGGAAAACAGCGGCCCGAAGATGCCCCACCGGCGAAAGAGCGCGCTGACGGCCGACTGGCGGTCCACGGCGGGGAGGCTGCGGTCCGACGAGTGCTGCGTGAGAAGGTAGTGGATGTCGTCGGGCACGTCCACCGACACAGGGAGCATGCTGTTGAAGGAGCCGGGGCGCGCGGGTGGTCCGCGGCGCGGCGGCCCGGGGTCGGGGAAGAGCGCGTTGCGCCGGCGGGCGGCCGCGGCGAGCGAGCGCGCGAGACACGGCCGGCGGGCGGGAGCTCGACGCATGCAGGGCCGCTGGCGATGAGCACGCGGTTCGCACGCGGTTCACACGCAGTCTCATGGCAAAACAGCGGGACAAAAAGAGCCGGGCGCAGACGGAGCCGGGCGGGGCGGAGCTCTCGCCACGGCGGTCGGGGCGGGTGCGGGTGCCGAAGGTGCGGGACACGTTGGAGAGCGACGTGGAGATGTTGAAGGCGCGCGTGGCCAAGAGCTCGCGACCGGCGTCGGTGGGCAAGCCGTCGCGGCCGGCGTCCAGGGCAGGCAGGCCCGCGGCGCGACCGGCCGTGCCCTCACCGCTGGCGGTGGTGGCGGCGCCTGCGGCGGCGGCCGACGCTGCGGAGGGCGCGGCGGCGGCCATTTTCGACGGGTACAAGCAGCTGGCGGAGGCGCGGATCCAGGCGGCCGACGCGCTTGTGGATGAGCTCATGGCAGAGGTGGAGCGGCTTGCGGGGGCGGAGGAGGAGGTGGCGGTGCTCCGGAGCCGGAACGCGGCGCTCGAGGCGGAGGTGGCTCTGCTCCGGACCAAGCCGGACGCGAGCGTGTTCCAGCTGCCGATCAAGTCCAGGGCGCTGTTGGTGCTGCGGCGGGACTTGGAGCAGGAGCTCGAGCAGATTGGTGTGATTTTCGACATGCTCGAGGTGGTGACGGGGCTCCGCATCCACAACCTTGTGGACGGCGTGGAGACGATGACGTTCGAGTGCTCGCAGATGGCACTGGAGCCGCTGGACGAGCAGGCGTTCACGTGGGACTACCGCTTGGTGGTGCAGAAGGGGGTGGACGGCGACATTGTGTACGAGCCGGAGGTGGACGGCGAGCAGCTTGCGGAGTTGGCGCGCGGCGACTTGGAGCCGGCGGACCGCGTGCGCGTGGAGCGGATGCGGCGGGTGTTGCCGGACTACTTCCAGGACTCGTTGAGCTTTCCCTACAACACCTTGCCCCAGTTCTTTAGCAATCTCGGCAAGGCGTTGGCGAAGCGGTAGCGAGGCGGGGAAGCGTGTAGGACTATGAATACAGGTACGCTATCCGAGCTTGGACAACAAGCTCTCGAGGTCGAGGGCGGGGGCGTCGGCGGCGGGGACGTCGGCAGGGGCGTCGGGAGAGGCGCCGGGAGAGGCGTCGGGAGAGGCGGGGGCGGGGACGTCCGCAGTCTTTGCGCGTTTGGCCTGGGGCTCCTCGGCGGGCAGACCCACCGGCCCACCCTCGGAGTCGGAGTCGGAGTTGGCCTCGTAGGTGGGGATGCCGGAGGGAGCGTAGGCGGAGGGCGCCGGAGCATACTCACCTGACGCCGGGGCGTACTCACCTGACGCCGGGGCGTACTCACCTGACACCGGGGCGTACTCGCCCGACACCGGGGCGTACTCGCCCGACACCGGGGCGTACTCGCCCGACGCCTCGCCATAGTCCGCAGACACGGCAGAACCATCCGGAACGTACTCCTGCGGCTGGTGCTTGGCGATCTCCGCGCGGAGCACCTCGACCAACCGCTCAGTCGCGCCCAGATCACCGCGCTTCACGGCCGCATACGCCGCCGCCACGTCGCGCGGCACGGCACCGCTGCCCTCGCCCCCGACCTCCGCCTCGATCGCCGCCTGCACCTCCTCCGGAAAGAGCCCCCGCTCGCGCCACACGCGCACGACGCGCTTCACCTTCCCCCGCGTCGTTTCCAGCGCGGCGGCGTACACGGTGCCAATCACCCGCGCCATCTCGGGCGCGAACGCCTGCTGGAACTCGGGCTGGCGCTTCAGGCGCGCCTGCTGCACAATGTCGTTGGCCACGTACACCAACGGCAACATCTGCGCCAGCGCCAGGCGCGCGGCGTCGAGCGTGTACTGCGCCCAGGCGGCCGCAATGGCGGGGGCGTGTCTGCTGTGGAACAAGGCCCACTGCAGCACCGCCACGATCGCCTGCTGCGTGTCGTCCACGCGCACGAGCTTGTCGGTGAGGCTGTCGGGCGAAAACAGCATCGGCGAAAAAGTGCGGGGCGGCGCGATGTCTCGAGGAGCGGCGATGAGCGGGGATAGGCGTCTCTTTATGGAGCAGACTGCGCTGCGCGAACGGCGGCTGGAGCGCGCGTGCTACCGGTGCCGGCGGCGGCACATCCGGTGTCCGGGCGGCATGCCGTGCCATCTGTGCGTGCAGGCGGGCGCGGAGTGCCTGTACCCCGAGTTGGTGCGCAAGACGTTGGTGCTGGTGCCGGTGTTGCGCAAGCTCCGGGACGAGGTGGAGGAGTTGAAGGCGGAGAACCGGCGGTTGCGGCAGGAGCTCCGCAAGCACAACGACAAGGAGGAGGAGGAGGCGTGGCTGGACGCAGAGAGCAAGACGGCGCGCGTGGAGACAATCCCGCCGTACCTCAACCGGTACGGGCAGTTGTTGTTCCCCAAGGGGAGCAAGTTCAGCATGGGGTCGGCGCTGTTGGCGCTCTTCACGAAGGCGTTGAAGAAGGTGGCGGGGCAGGAGGACGGGGCGCAGAGCATGGCGTTGCCGATGATGGAGGACGAGGGGAACGCATACCACATTCTGGTGACGAACAAGACGAGCTTCGACGTCAAGTTCACGCTCCCACTGTACCAGTACGCGGTGCGGCTTGTGGACTCGTTTGTCAACACGAACGAGGCGTGCTTTTACTTTTTCAACGAGGGCGTGGTGCGGGAGAAGCTCCGGCGGATGTACGCGGGCGAGAGCATGGCAAGCCTCACGCCGCACAACGAGGCGCACGACCGGTTGGTGGAGACCATCTGGTACTGCGAGATCTTGCTCGTGTTTGCGGTGGGCGAGATGTACCTCGGCACGTACGACTTGAACGAGCAGCACGACGCGAGCCTGATGCTGCTGTTGCCCGGACACAGCTTCTTCCACCAGGCACTGGAGTTGTTCACGGGCTTGTTCTCGGCAGGGGCGTTGGCGAACATTGCGCACGAGGGCGGCGTGGAGGTGTGCTTGTTGTACGCCTTCTATCTCCAGGTGGCGGACTTTACCGTGTCGGCCTTCTTCTACTTTGGGATGGCGTTGCGGGTGTGCGTGGTGTTGGGCTACCACGCGGACGCGGCCAAGGACACGCTCAGCCGGGCGGAGTTGGAGCACCGGCGCCGTTTGTGGTGGACGGTGTACATCTACGAACGGATGCTCAGCTCGAAGCTCGGGCTCCCGTTGCTGTTGGCAGACAGCCAGGTGACGGCACAGCTTCCGGTGGACATTGAGAGCGAGAACGGCGGGTTCTATCTGTTTCTGGAGGCGGAGATTCTCCGCAAGATGATTCTGGTGACGCGCATCAACACGCACGTGTTGGTGCGGTTGTATCTGCGGCAGCACACGGCGAACATTCTCCCGGAGGTGGTGAGCGTGGTGAACGACCTTGTGAACTGGCGGCAGCAGCTTCCAGAGGAGTTCTGGCCCGACTGGGGCAAGGGCGCGACGCGGCTCCAGGTGAACCTCCTCACCGAGTACTGCCAGGGGATGAACCTTGCGATCCGGCCGCTCTTGTTCCACCTCGTGATGAAGCGGGTGCAGGGGTATCTTGCGGGGGACCGCGCGGACGCGGGGTACCTCTCGAAGGATACGTTCCCGCCGGCGGTGGTGTCGCTTCTCGAGATGCTGTTCCGGCTGCTGATCGACATTATCCGCTCCATGTGGCAGTTGTTCCGGCGGAACCAGGTGGCGTTGTTCGGGTTCATGGACCGCGAGTACCTCTACGGGGCGCTCCACACGCTTGCGCTCTACAACACGGCGTTCGGCGTGCACGCGAACACGGAGCCGCACCTCGACCACGGGTTGGCGATCATGATGCGCATGTCGCAGCTCGGCAACTTCCCGGCGCGGATGCGGATGACGCAGGTGCTCGAGGTGATGCTGGCCTTGGACGTCGGCGGCGGCGGCGAGTTGGAGGCGTTGGTGGCGCGCTACACGCGGGAGCCGGGGACGCAGGCGGTGGTGGTGCCGGAGGGGGTGGACGAGGGGCTCGGGGTGGGGTTGGTGGAGGCGATGCGGGGGGGCGCGGCGCAGGTGGTTGTGGATGCGGACGAGGCGGTGGACCAGAATGCGTACTCGGACCCGTCGGGGCTCTGGCAGGAGCTCCAGATGATGCTCGGGCTGGCGGGCGACGAGGAGGCGCTCGACATGTTTTCGGAGGTGGCGTTCCCGATGGGGTGGTCGAACGAGCAGTTTGCGGAGGCGGACCTAGACGGGGTGGAGGGGTTGCGGGAGCATGCGTTGGAGTAGCGGGGGAGGCGGAGCGGGACAGCCTGGGCGGGGCAGCCTGGGCGGGGCAGCCTGGGCGGGACAGGCCGGGCGGGACAGGCCGGGCGGGACAGGCCGGGCGGGGGCGGTGGTTGTCGCCGCGCCGTGCCGCCGCGTCCTACCGCGACTGCGCCCTGCTACTGCCGCGCCCGGCCTCCGCGCCGGCGTGTGTCCTGCTGCCGGGGGCCTCAGCCCTGTTACTTCCGGGAAGGCACCGGCGCTGCAGGAGTGCAGATCCCAAGGCTGAGCAGGGGATTTGCCGGCCCGCCCAGAGGCGGCCTGGGCGGTGGGCTGACGGCGGAACAGCGCCTGCGACGGCCGGCCGCAGGCAGCCGGGCGCGGGCCCGCCCGGACGGCCATATCGGCGTGGGCGTTGGTTCCTGTGGTGACAGCGCGGCGCGGCGTCTGCCCATGGAACACGGACAAACCCCGGCAACGGCCGCGGAAGGTTTCGCGGCGCGCCTGCGCCACGCCCTTGTGCCGGGCAGGCGCGCCGGGAATGTCAACACGGCCCGTGTGTTGCTATTCCCAGCCTCGTATGGCGCGCAGGCACCCGCGGCGCGACACGCCGGCGCCCGCTTGGGACAGGGATGCGGCGGGGATAATGGACGGTGCATGCACCTGCATCTGCGCATGCACGCCTCGCGTCGCGTTACGCCCTGTTCACTGCGGCAACGCCGGGTATATAGGGCGTGGGCGGCGCCGCGGGAGAGGGCCGTCTGTGCCCACGTTCCTTTGTCGCCGACCCCAGACCCCATGGTCTGCCTTTCCCTCCTTCTCCTGCTCTGCCTGTGTCTCGGCGCGTTGGCGACCGCCGCGCACCACTCCCACGTGCACGCGCGCGCCGCGGACAAGCGCAGCACGACGCCCATGGGCGTCAACTTCGGCCTGGTGTTCCTCCTTGAAAAGTGGGTGTACGACTCGTTGTTCATCGACAGCACCGAGTACGAGCTCGACGCCGCCAAGGCGTGCGTCAACGCGTACGGGCTCGAGACGGCGCGCAGCATGTTCGAGGCGCACTGGACGCTGTACATGAACACGCTGGACTGGGAGTACCTCCAGCAGCACGGCGTGACGTCGGTGCGGCTCCCGTTCGGCTACTGGGTGGTGGACAACGGCGGCTTCACCAACGGCACCTCCTTCGAGCTGGTGGCGGGCGTGTACGCGAACGCGTGGACGATTCTCAAGCTGCACTTCATCGAGCCGGCGGCGCAGTACGGCATCAGCGTGATTGCGGACCTCCACACGGTGCCCGGCGGGCTCAACTCGGGCGGCGCGCAGGGCGAGGACATCACGACGCCGGCGTTCCTCGACAACGCGGACTACGTCGAGCTCGCGTTGGACGCGTTGGAGTTTGTCGCGGAGGACCTCGCGCTGTACTCGAACATTGCCGGCGTGCAGGTGGCGAACGAGGTGGACACGGCGGTGCTGCAGACCGGGCTCGGCAGCTTCTACGCGGACGCCATCAAGCGCATCCACGCCGTGGACGCCTCGGTGCCGGTGGTGATTTCGGACCAGTGGTGGCCGCTGTACTGGGGGGAGTGGGTCGTGGACAATGGCTACACCAACAGCCTGGTGGTGGTGGACAACCACGTGTACCGCTGCTTCAGCTCGCTGGACACGTCGCAGAGCCCGCTGGCGCTCGTGGCGGCGCTCAACTCGACGGTGCTCGAGGGCGCGGCCAGCGGCGCGACGTACATGGTGGGCGAGTGGTCGCTCACGTTTGCGCAGTCGCTGATCGACTTGGAGAGCGGCAGCCTCAGCGCCGTGGAGACGGAGTACGGCGAGACGCAGATCGCCTTGTTCGAGGAGCGGGCGCTGTTCGGCAACTACTTTTACACGTTCAAGTTCGAGCTGGGCAACGGCGGCTCGTGGGACTTTCACAACCTCGTGGACTATTTGCTGTAGCGTGGGGGTCAATGCACAGTGTCGTGGATTGCGGTGGCACGGGGTTGCGGTGGCACGGGATCGCACGCCGGTCGGCGCCCCGATTGGGCGGCGTTCCAGCCCGTACGGCGCCGTTGCAGATAACCATATTCCGGCGCACCACCAGATTCACCGACGCATGTGCGCTGCAGCTGTGGCGCGGGCCCCAGTCGCCGCGGAGGAGGGCGCGGCGGCGGAGGGTGCGGCGCCGGCCGGGGCGGGCGGCTGCGGGCACAGATCGGA
>JAJMSD010000187.1:0-14332 GCA_030558265.1 [Candida] pseudocylindracea
GATGATGGCGTTGAGACCGGTGATGGTGTCGCCGTTGGCGAGCTTGGCGGTGGGCGCAGCGGCCGCAGCAGCGACGAGAGCGAGAGTGAGAAGCTGCATGGGGAGCGGAGGAGGGCGGCGTGGCCCCGCTTTATAGTGCGACCAGACGCGGTCGCCCCCGCATTGGCTGGACACAAGCTTGTGTGGAGGGACGCGCGGGCCGGCGCGAGGCGTCATTGCAACGGCCGATCCAGCAAACGGTCTCACATGTCCGTGCGCTCCGGTGGGCCTGGGGTGGGCTGACGCCGGGCGGTGCGCGGGCGGCACGGGCGGCGCGGGCGGCGCGGCGGCAGCGCTGGAGGCAGCGTGTGGGCGACTCTGTGGGTAAACAATGGTTGCAATCCGGCACCTACACGCACGGAACGAGCGGGGCCGGGTCACGCGTGGGGTGGTGTGGGGAGGCCCGGTCTCGGGCCCTGAGCGCGGCGACAAGCATTCGCGGGATTGGCGCGCGATCACATGCGTTTTCAGAGTGCATGTGAGATTGTCGCCCGGCGTCGACGCGGACCCGTGCGAGGCGTGCTTTTGATCGGCTTCCGTGCTTGCCGCTCCCGCACGGAAGCAGCTGGCACCACCCCCCCGGACGCGGTGCCGCGGCACGGCGGCAACCACCGGGCTCTCGGAACCGCCGCCTAAACCTTAATGCGGGGCGTGACGCATGTGCCGGGGCGCCGGGGATAGTGCGGGCGGCCCCGAGCAGACGGCGCGGCGGGCCGACGGTTCCGCGCAACGGTCCAGGCGCCCGTGGCTGTGCGTTGCCATGCGCCGGAGCCGCAGCATGTGCCCGGAAGACGCCGGGAGACGCCGGGAGACGCCAGGGGCCGCCCGTGTCCTGCAGCGTCACCCGTCACGTGCTCGGCGGCGTGCGTGTTCCAGGAGCGGTGGCACGGACCGTGCGGCCGACGCACGGACGCCGGTGTGGTTCCGGACGGTGCAGGGGCGGCCGTTTGTCCGTGTTGCGCCACCCGCACAGCCTCGCGGTGACCTGCCCCGTATTGCGTGCGGCTGCGCCTCAGCCTCGTTTCGAGGATGCCGTGCTCCGTCGTGTGCAGACCCAACCACTAACGCCGGTAGGGCCCGGCTATATATCGGGGCTGCCGCACGCTCCGCACGGGCCATGGCGTTCGACATTCTCGGGCACATTGCTAGTTTTCCGAGCCTCGTGATGGCGAGCGTGATCGAACACCTCCCGGTGGGGTTCATGGCGCCGCTTGCCCGGAGCACCAATGCCGATGTCGCGGACGCGGCGCGCCGCCGGCAGTGGCGCCGTGTGGTGGTCGGGCAGCGCGCACGCGAGAACCACCACCGGGTGACGGTGCGCGAGTTCCGCCAGATGGTGTTGAGCGACACGCCGCCGCCGGGTCCCATCCACCACCTTGTATATGTGACGGTGGGCGGCGTGGAGGACGACTTGTTCATGACGCCGCGGTGGTGCGCATACGTAAAGCGACACGCGCGACGCGTGGGACTCATGTTTGCGGCGGCGGGCGGCGACCACCACTGGCGCAAGGCCATGCCCCACCTCGGCGAGCTCCACCTCGACGACTTTTGGTGGTCGAGCGATGGCAACGAGATGGTGTCGGCGTGCGAAATGTTGGAGGGCGCCGTGCTCCCACCGACGGTGCGGCGCGTGGTGGTCATCCACGACTACAACGACGTGGCCGGTGTGGCCGGTCTCGTGATTCCCGACGCGGTCGAGCACTTGACGATCGAGTGTTTTTTCGGCACACACCCCCTCGACCTTCCCAAACTCCCCGCGGGGCTCCGCGTGTGCGAGGTCCAGGTCCCCGCCGGCATCGATGTGACCGAGTGCGTGGAGGTGTTTCCCCCCGGGCTCGAGCTGTTGCAGTTGTGGGTGGAGCAGGCGCCGGCAGTGATATCCGCAGACGCCCTCCGGCGGTTCTCGCCCCTGATGAAACACAGCATGTTGGTGTATGAGGGGCCGCCGCCGCTGTGTGCGCTTGTGGGGTTGGAGATGGACCTTGATTTGGTCGCCACGGTGCACTTGGACCGCGAGGGCGATTACGCGCGGGTCATGTTGCCGGAGCGCGACGTGCTCTATGTCGAGGGCGGGGACGTGGCGGAACACGACGGGCTCGAGGATGGTGGCGTGCCGTCGCTCCAGAGCATTGCACACTGGTTCCCACGTGTGCGTGCCCTCGTGTTGCGGCTCCCGGTGTTGTTGGCCGGGGTGGAGTTCCCGCCGGAGCTCGAGGTGATGGTTGACGCCGGCGGCCGCAACCTTCCCGAGGCCGTGTGGAGCATTCCCCGGCTCACCACAATCGAGGCGTGGGAGGCGTCCGTGCCGATCCCGCCGCAGATGGCGCGCATGGCGGCCCTCAGGCGCGTGAATATCGAGTTGGTGAACGCAGAGGTGGGGGCCATCCCCCCTGCGCCCAACTTGGAGGTGATGTCGCTCAGTCTCATGCGGGGCGCAGCCCAGCCCGATCTCCGCCTCTTGGTGTCGTTGCAGGTGCTCGGCATCACCTGCTACGACGACGCCTCGGTCCTCGACCTCCTGTTGCTCCCTGCGCACGTGACGGGGTTGTCGTTGTCGTGCGCAACCGTGGCCCGTGGCGGCAGTCTCCGGCGGCTTGTTTCCTTGCAGGAGCTCAGTCTCGGGTCGCTCGAGCGGCTCGACTTGGCGCAGGTTCTGTTCCCCGAGTCGCTCCGCACGCTCGAGTGCAACGGCGTTGGCGGGTTCAGCTTCTGCGGGTGTGAGTTCCCCCCGCACCTCATGGCGTTCTCGGCGGCGTACTGCGGGTTGGTTGACCCCTGGGCAGACCTCATGGCTGGCACACGCTCGGTGTTTCCCGACTCGCTCACGATGCTCGTGTTGGGATACAACCCGGAGTTGGTGCCGCCGCCGCCGGGCTTTGCGTACCCCCCGCGGCTCGCCACGTTGGACCTCAGCGAGTGCGGCATCACCGACATTACGCAGTGGCGCTTCCCGGAGCGGCTCCACACGTTGGACGTGTCCAAGAACAGCTTTGCCATTCCCGACGACTATGTGTGGCCGCCGTTGCAGTCGTTGATCATCGGCAAGGAGGGCTACTGGGGGATGCCCCGCATCACCGACGTAGAGGTCGAGCTCCTCCGGAGCCAGATCGCCGGCGTGCGCATCAACGAATGAACGATGTAGCGAGACGTGGAGGGTGTGTGTTCTGGCTTTCGGGCCGACTCGGATGCGGGCTGTCGCGTGAAACTGTGCCAGCACAATGAGGTACGGCAGCGAGACGAGGATGCGGGCATAGCGCCTAGGAATACTTGACTGACAGGAGGTTGTGCAGCAAGCCGGCGCGGAGGCGGCGCACCAACTCCGGGGGCGTGTGCATGTTCACGTCTGCTTCGCTGTCCACGACCCGCAACTCCTGCAACCCCGCAGGGAGCCAGTCCAGAAGGTCGAAAAGCATGTGCATGGCCTCGTTGCGGTCGACGACAAAGCTGAATTCGATCACGACGGTCTTGAGCGCTGCTGGGAGAACAGGTGTGTGTTCGAGCCACGGCGCTTCGCATCTCTCGACCGCGGTCAGTACCAAAAAGCGCTCCACGGTGCTGGGGATGCGCAAGCTGTGGAACGACGTGGGTTCGGCGTAGTAGTCACGCACCTCCAACAGCACCAACCCCTCGGGGAGCTGCGCGTGCAAGTCCCAGTCGGGAATGTGGGGGGTGTCGTCGGTGTCACTCTCGACCGCAAGGTGCCGGAGACGGGCAACGTCCACCAAGCGCAGAAGCACGCTCTTTTCGAGTATCTGGTCATCCCCCCAGCCGCTGGGGCTCGTCGAGCAGTCGTACTCGGCGAGCGGGGAGTCCCTGTCGTCGTCGCATGCGGTGCTGATGGTGAGGTAGAGCTCCTGGACGTGGTTCTCGAGAAACGCCTCCCAGTCGGGGTCGAGGAGACAGGTGCTGGACCGGATGGGGATGGTCAAGAAGAGGGCCTGGATGGGGCAGGGCGGGGTCCACATCTGCTTCATCCTGGCTGCCCAGTCGGCCCGGCCGACGGTCAACAGATCCGCTCGCTGGCCGAGGAACAGCTGGCTCGTGGCGTGGGGGGGCGGGTTCACGTACACGCGCTGCCACACGCGGCGCTTGGCGAGGAGCTGGAGCTCGGGGTTTGAGGAGAACGTCAAGGGGCGGGCCTCGAGCACCAGGAGATGGGCAAGGACCGTTTCGACCGCGTGTGTGGGGAGCTCCGCCACGTGGTCCACAACGTCGAACATGGGCGGCAGTGTGCGGGAATCAGGGGCGCGGGTCAGGGGTGCATGAATGAGGCGCAGGGCGCGGCGCAGGGCGAGTTCCAGCTCGGGGAGAGCGCAGGGCCGCAGAGAATGGGGCCGCCGGGAACGGAAAACAGGAGCGGGGTGTGGTTCGCCGGAGCCAGGGTTCTCCCGGACCGACCTGGGCCGACCTGGGCCGATCTGGGCCGTCATAGACCGGCCTGGGACAGAGGCGGACGCGGCCACGTAGCGTCACGCGCCAAGCCCCGCCAAGCCCCGCCTTTTTATCCTACTTCTTGATGGCGTTCAGCATTGTGGACCGCGTGTGCGAGCTTCCGGAGCCGGTGCTCGAGGTGCTTTTCCCGCTTCTCCCCGAGGACCGGGCGCTCCTTTACTGCATGTGCCGCCGGGGCGTGGTCCGCCGGCACGCGCGTGCGCGGCGCTGGCAAACGGTCGAGGTCGACTGCAGCCCGTTCGAGAGCTTGGGCGAGGGCGTGCTGGTGAGACGGGCGGCGTTTGTGCGGCGGGTGCGTGAGGGCAGGGCTCCGCCACACCCCGTCCGCCGCCTCCGGGTGAAGGCGAACGTTCTGTGGTTGCACGAGCTCATGCACAGCCACGCCGAGTACTTTGACGCGCACATGGGAAGCGTCTGCTTGATTGCCTATAGCACGCTGTGCTTGACGAAGCCCCCCTTGGTGTTTGACGCAGTGGGCTGCATCCGGGGGCTTGATCTCAAACACGGGTTGGGTGCGTACCCGGACTCGGAGTCGGTGGTGGGCTTTGCCTTTCCACGAGGGTTGCAGGAGTTGGCAATCGGGTGGAGGAACCGGTCCGTGTCGTACCGGGAGCTCGTGCTTCCGGGGTCATTGGTTGAGTTGGCAATGCCCTATCCGTTTGATTTGGCCGACGAAATGCCCGCGCTCCCGGAGGGGTTGCGGCGTCTCGAGCTCACGAGAGTGCCCCCTGGGGACGCCACAGCCTTGTTGTCCGTCTTTCCGGCGGGGTTGGAGGCTTTGTTTTTGCGCACGCAGCAGCGGGGCGTGCTGGTGGCCGTGCTGGATCGGGGTCTTGGCCGGTTCCCCCGGTTGCTGCTGCACAACTTGCGTGTGGTTGAGAGCGACTCGGGCGACTTTTCCGGGGCAGCCTTGTCCGACGGTGCGTGGGAGATCAAGTTCGACCCCGCGGTGTTCTACGGCGAGTACCGCCCGCCGCCCGCGGCGCTGAAGTTGACGGTTTCTGGCAAATCCGAGACGCTACCGCGCGAGTTCTTTCAGCAAGTGCTTGGGAAGCTCCCCGAGATGACGCTGCTCGTTTTGAAGGAGCTCAAGATCGGCAACAGCCACGCTCTGCCGTCCCTCTCGGCAAACCTCCGTCTGTTGGCGCTCCAGAAGTGCGTGGTTGGCGACCCGGGGTTTACGTTTGCCGTGAACATCACCAGTCTCTCCATGGTCCAGTGCGGGCTCCGGGAGCTCCCGCGACTTGTTGGCGACTGTGTTTGTTTGGAGCGGTTGGACTTGGCGGAGAACCACCTCGACGTGAACGGGTTGGGCGAGGCGGCTCTCCCCGCAAGCCTCAGGGGCTTGGTTCTCTCGCGCAACAGGCGGTCCGCGCACGAGCCGCACCCCACCCTGGTGCACTTTGCAGGGCTTGTGCACTTGGAGCACCTCGACATTCTGGACTGTGGGATCACCGAGTTGCACGGCGTGCAGCTTCCGGTCAGCCTCAAGGAGTTGGACGTGTCGGACAACTGGCTTCGGCGGCTGGCTGTCGAGCGGGTGCGGCTACCGCCCGTGCTCGAACAGCTCCGCATGTGCAGATCCGGGATCAGGGAGCCGTGGCGGCTCAAGCTCCCCAGGACGCTCCAGCGGTGGGACTTGCGCAGGACCTACGTGGTGAGCCCGCCGCAGGGGTACGTGTTTCCGGAGCGGCTTGAGGTGCTTTGCATGCACGGCTGTCGTGTTCGACGGCTCGAGGCTGCGCTCCCGAGCGGACTCCGGCAGGCCGACTTGCGGCGCAACGACTTTTTTGTCTCCGACGACTACCCGTGGCCGTCTGGGTGCGAGGTGAGGGTCGAGGAGGGGATGCGCGAGGAGTTGCGCGAGCGGTTCCCCAGTGCGGTGTTTGTTGCGTAGCCTGGGCTGTTGGCGGTGTTGCGCGAGGCTTTCGGGTGCGCCAAGCCCCACGGCCCGGCTGAGCGTGCTGGGACGCTGTGTGGACGCCCACACGGAGCCACCCCGCATCGCCGCATCGCCGCACGCCGGGCCGTCGGCGTCTTTGCGCGCCTGTAGATGGAGCCGGAGCGGCGTGCTTGGCGGGGCTCTCGATGGCGCCGCTGGAGGTGGAGCAGACGCCCCTGTCGGGACGGTGGCGGGAGGACAGGCCTTTGCCCCGCCCGACAGCCCTCGGGCCGCGCTGTTGCATCCTGGAATGTCGACCGTTATCCCTGCATATCCTGCACCGTGGGCATGTGATCTGGCACGCCTCGAGCCCCTGCCCCCCTCTCCCCCCGTCCCCCTCCGTCCCCCTCGGTTCTCCACTTTCTCGGTCATGCTGCTTGACATCCTTGCGTCGTTCCACACGCTCCCCGATCTTGTGCTCTCCAGGGTGCTTGACTATGTCGAGACCGCCACGTTGGAGGTGCTTGCTCGGAGTGCCCACGCCGATCTCCGTGAGCAGGCACTCCGGAGCAAGTGGCGCTGGGTCAAGGTGGGCGGGGGCCACGCCAGCTTGCAGTTGTGTCTCACTAGGAGTTCGTTCAACGCGATGGTGCGTGAGGGCGCTCCGCCTGCCCGCCGCATCCACCGTCTTCTGTACCACGAGGGCGCCACCCCGGACGCCTTGTTCATGACGCCGGCATGGCGCCAGTACGTGAGAACGTACTGTCGGACGGTTGGCTTCAGACTACGCGCGAACTCCCCCAGTCTGCTGTGGGGGCAGGCGGTGCCCCACCTCGCGGAGTTTCGTGTGAGCCTGTTGGAGTTGGGGGTGCTGGACAGCGCGGGTGTATCTTGGATCTTTGTTCCGCCCTCCTTGGTGCGGTTGCATCTCCAACTCGACGACCGCCAGGTGGCACACCTCGAGGGTCTCGTCCTCCCGTCCTCGTTGGTGGTCTTGGTCGTGGAAAGGGAGGGCGGTATTCCGCTCACGAGCCTTCCCGTGCTTCCGCGCCGTCTCCAGGGCTTGTGCGTCTCGGTCGCGTGTGCCACCGACGCGAGTAAGTTTGTGGGCACGCTTCCAAAGAGCGTCGTCAACTTGGCCATGAACCTGCCGGGGAGGTCTGCGTTGGTTTCTTCCGTGGTTGCCCGGCAGCACTTGGCTCGCGTGCGCCACAACTTGTTGGTGTACGGAGGACTCGATGTGCCACAGGTGGTCGGGTTTGGAACGGACCCGGTCTGCGCCAGTCCCTGTTTCCCGTTTGGGTTCAGGATGACTGGCATCGTGGATCTTTCCTTTCCCGCAGGGCTCAACCGCGTGGTGCCGCCGCCCCTCCACCGGCTCGATGTCCAGTGTGATGCAAGCCGTGGCCCGGCAACGCTTCGGAGCATTTCCTCCTGGTTTTCCCGGATTGAAACCCTCCGGCTACTCCTCCCGGTTCCGTTGGAGGACGCGGTGATTCCCCGCACAGTGGCGGTGGAGGTGGATGCCGGCGGGGCCGATGTCCCGGAGAGCTTGTGGGGTCTCCGCCGCATCATGCGTCTCACTAACTGGAGAGTATCGCAGGGAAATGTCTCGCGGAGGCTCGCCCTCTGCCGCTCGCTCCAGTATCTCGAGGTGACATTGGCCTCGTTGCAGGCGCCTGGCACGATTCCAGCGCCGCCAAACTTGCGCCGCATGTGTCTACATCTCGTTGATGGCGCGGACCAGCCCGACCTCCGGAACTTTGCCAGCGTAAAGATGCTCACGGTGTACACCGGTGTCGATACCGAGCTGTTTGACGTCCGGCTCCTCCCGCGTGGACTCACCGAGATCCGTCTTTGCGGCATGGCCAGCCGCGTTGGGCATTCGCAGCGGTTTTCGTTTGGCGTGTTTCAGAGCTTGGCCGCGCTCGTGATGAAAGACTTTCAGAGCTTGGACATGGGGAGCATCAGCCTTCCCGCGACCCTCCGCGAGCTCGACATTTTCGGGGTCGGCCGCTTTGAGTTTGCAGGAGTCCAGTTCCCGTCAGGCCTCGAGGTTCTTCGGATGGTGAGCTGTGGTTTGACCAATCCGTGGAGCTACGGCAAGCCAAACCCCATTCCACGCCGGTTTCCCCGCAGCCTCCAAGTGCTCATTTTGGACCATAACATCGGGTTGGAGCCTCCGCCGCAGGTGTTTTCCTTCCCACCGCACCTCCGGCACCTCCTGGTGGCGGCTTGCGGCATCCGCAAGATCTCGCGGTGGCGATTTCCCAGCTCGCTCAAGGCGTTGGACGTTGACCGAAACCACTTTCCCATCTCCGCCAACTACGAGTGGCCTCCGGTGCAGCTGATCTGGATCCGCAGCGGCGACAGCGTTCTTCCGCTCACGCAGCAGGAGCACGAGATGCTCGCGCGGTTGATGCCCGGCGCCTGCATCAACGAGGAGTAGTCCGGGGGGCGGCCTCGAGGTAGGGAGACCGCGCACAGGGGCCCCGCAGCGGCGGCTCGTGCCGGGGCTGCGGCCCCGCGTCGGGGAGTGGTCCGGGAACATGTCTCGATGGGTAGTCACGTGGTGCGCAGATGTAGCGGACATTGCATCGCATGTCGCATCTCCGCTATGCTACTCGATCTTCCTGCGCTCGTGGTGGACAATGTTTTTCTATTTCTCCCGGTGGCGTGTCTCGACGTGATCCGGCGCAGCGAGCACCCGGAGGTTGCGGCGCTTGCAGCGGCACGCTGCTGGCAGCGGGTGTACGTGAAGCACCACCACTCGATGTTGTGGCCGGTTCCGAAGGACCGGCATCTCCAGATGGTGTTTCCCCGCGATCTTGCCCAGATGGTGGCCGCGGGTGAGGCCCCTCCGGCGCGCATCGGCCGCCTTTTTCTCTTGCTCGATCGGCCGCTCCTGCCAGAGTACCGCGAGTACATGTCCCGACACGTGGCGGCGGTGGACTTGGCAATCGAGCTGGAGCTCTTGCAGGGTCTTCCCGGCCGCATAGCAGGACTCCATCTTGTCCTGTTGACGGTCTACTTTAACACACGGGTCGAGACCGGTCTCGGTGGCCTTCCTCCGGCGTTGCGGCGGCTTTGCGTCAAGGTCGACGGCCCGGAGGGTCTCTGCAGGTTGTCTGTTCCGCCGTCGGTGGTGGAGTTCGAGGTTGAGAGCTTCAATCGGGTGCACCTCTCGGAGGTGCCGGCTCTCCCCCAAGGCCTACGCGCGTTTTCGTTTCGGCTCAAGCAGACCGGCGAGAGCGGCATGCTGAACACCACGCCCCAGGAGAGCGACGTGTCAAAGTACGCAGAAAGCCTCCCGCGTCTGCTCCAGCAGTGCACCATCCAGTTGTTTGGGACCCCTGCGCTCATCTCCACGGAGGTGCTCCAGCGCTTTCCGCGGTTGCGACACAACATGGTGCTGTACACCCCCGGGTCACTCGACCTGTGGCCAATGCACTGCGTGTACATTTGCGAGACGGACAAGCTGTGGCTTTTTGGCTTTGATCTGTTTCCGTTCCCCTCTTCCGAGCACTTTTCCTTGCCTCCGGGCGCCAGTCTCACGCTATGCAGCTTCCCCTCGAGCGCTGCCAGCCCCGTGCCGCTTCCTCGCGAGTGGTTGTCGCGCCTCTCGAGCCTTTCAATGTGGCCGGCCGCGCCCGCAGTGTGGAGCAACATCCCCGAAAGCCTCCCGGTGCTGGTCTACGCTCGCGACGACGCCGCTCCCGGGATCTGGGACATTCCCCGGCTCACCCACGTGACTTTGCAGGTGGGCGGCGCTGTGTCTCCGCGTGCGGAGCGCTTGCGGTTCCTCACCTCCCTCGAGCTCTTGGTCTCCCGAGAGATTTGGATCGAGCTGGAGCCCTTTCCGAGCCTCAAGCGCCTCAAAATCAACCACACTGCGGACGTGCCGCTCCCGGACCTTTCCGCGTTCAGCTCTGTGGTGACTCTCGTGTTGGAGGTCAACATCGACCGGGCGGTTGAGGTGCTGCGGCTCCCACAGGGCGTTGTCCAGATGGTGCTCCGGGGATCTTACGGCCACAGACTCGCAAAGTCAAAGCGCAAGGTTGTTGACATGCGCGGCTTGTCCCGATTGGAGCTGTTTCTGGTCCTGCGCTATCGACTCGTCGCGTTGGACATGGTGCGCTTCCCGCCGTCTCTCACGAGCCTCTACTGCTGCGAAACCAAGGTGCTGCTCAAGGGTGCCGTGTTCCCGCCTCGGCTCCGGGAGTTTGGTATGGCGCACTGCGAGTTGCGCAATCCGTGGGCCGTCCGGGGGGTGGCGTTGGCAGCAACGCCGGTGAGGTATCCCGATTCTCTCCGGGTGCTTGATCTCGGCCACAACCCCGGGCTCAGGCCGCCGCCCCGTGCCTTTGCATTCCCGCCGCTGCTCCGGTACCTCAACCTTGCGGATTGCGGCATCACGAGTCTCTCCTCCTGGCCGCTCCCCGCGTGGCTCGTGCGCGTGAACATGACCAGGAACTTGCCAATCACGGAGGAGCTGTGGCCGTTTGCGTGCGGCTGGGTCGACACCTACGAAACGCGCAGAACCCACCCGGGGAGACGCTGACGCGGAGCGGAGAGAGCACCCGCAGACAGCGCTCCGTAGGCCCAGGCCGCATGCACGTGCCACCACGCCGCCGGCCGCCACGCCGTTGTCGTGCTGCCCAACACGACAAGCCCATATTACAGGGCGTAAAGCGGCGCGCATGCGCCCCAGCCCGCGCCGCGCAAAAGAGCCGAATCTGGCAATTGTCTCCCGGAAAAACTGCCACATCGGGAAATACCAGAGTTGCCTTTCCGGGACATTCGGCACGCAGCAGGGCTTGTTTTGAGTGTCATTTGGGTGCGACGCGGCGTACCCCCGACCCTCGTACGGCTGGCCACCCACCTGGACCATGCCGCGGGGGTGTCGCTCAGGGCACCCACGCTCCCGCTGCTGCCACGGCGTCTTGGGGCGGCGCCGTTCTATGGAGGCCACGGGCTTCCTGCGCTCTCAGCCTGAGCACCAGCCCGGCGCTGGCCCACCTTCCCGTCCGCTTCTCCGGCGTGCCCGCGCCATGACGCCCCTCTGCCGACGCGCACAAGAGCACTTTCCCAGGCTCATGGCCGTAGCCGCCGCCGCGACAACCCCGGAAGCCTTGCACAGGCTGCACCTCGCGGCAAGCAGCTCCGCCTGCAAACCCCAAATGCAGTCCTGCACGCAACCACCAGTTCTGCGCGCAAGCGATGTGTGCGTCATTGCCCCTGAAGCATGTCTGTTCTCGAGCGGTTTGCGGAGTTGCCGGACCTCGTCATCGCGCGCGTGTTTGACTTTCTCCCGCTTGCGTTTGTTGACGTGCTTGTCTGGAGCTCCAATTCGGAGCTTGCGGAGCTTGCCCTCCGGCGCCAGTGGCAGCGTGTGGTGGTGGATGACGAGGCAGCGGACGACAGCCACAGGATTTCTCGCGACCGGTTCTGCAGGACAGTCTCGGGTGGCGCCCGTCCCCCGTTCCACATCCGTCGCCTTGAGTGCCACTTGAGGAGGCCCGCCGACGTTGGTGCCCTCGCCACGGATGGGTTTCGCGCCTGGCTCGCGTCCCTGGCGCGCTTTGCCCTCCACATGCACTTCCGCTCTCTGAGACCCCTCTGGCCCGGTGTGTTTGGCGTCATCCGGAGACTGCAGCCGCTCGAGCTTGAGATTGAGGATCTCGGGTACGGGGGGGGCTGGCCTGACGATGAGGACGGGACGTACGACGAGTACTGGTCTGACGACGAGTACAACACGGAGCCGATCAGGAGGCTACTCAGTGACTTGCCCAGCTCGCTCCAGCAGCTTACCGTGAGAGCTTTTCTGATCGACGGGGTATTCACGCCGCCGTTTCCCGCGGCGCTACGTGGCTTGGTTCTTGTTACTGAATACGGGCTCCATCCCAGCAGACTTCCGGCGTTGCCCGACACGCTCCGGGAGTTGCTGTTCCGCCCCCCCGGCGACTTTGATCTCTCCGACCTGTGCCACTACCTTCCCCGAGGTCTTGCCAGGTTGCGGGTGCTAACTGACCTGTGCACGGCAATATCGTCTGCGGCGTTGCGCCGCTTTCCCGCGTTGCGGCACAATTTGGTTGTGTACGACGACCTCCGCGGCCCCTTGGAACTTCCGCGGCTAACGATTCTGGACGACACGGCAGCGGTTGACTTGTCCAACCCCGGCAGCTTTTCCAACGTCGTACTGATTCCGTGGCGGGTGTTGGAGGTTTGCGCGACCGGCCCGGAGAGGGTGCCCTTGCTGAACCTTGGTCCCTTGCTTTCCTCGGTGGACCGTCTCTGTTTGGTGTTTCCGTTGCTGATGCGGGGCTTTGTGGTTCCCATGGAGGTCCGCGTGCTGGTGGTGTCGGCCAGTCCGCTTCCCTCGGACGTGTGGGGAATCGCAATGCTCTCCCGCATCGACGCTGCTGGTCTTGCCGTGCCCTCGATTTCTCCAGCGACTGCTGGGCATGCGTTTCTCCGGGACGTGGAGCTCACATTGACACAGCGCAACCCGCCCGCGCTCGCTGCACCGCCCAATATCAAACTGTTGCTGATACGACTCCAGCATAAGGCTGTGCTACCCGACCTCCTGCTGTTTTCGCTTGTGCGGTTCCGACTCGACTATTCTGACGCCACATACCAGATTAACCCGCTCGTGCTTCCCGCAAACATGTCCTGGTGGACGGTGCGGTGCCTTGCGTCGCACGTGGACCGGGAAGGCCACCAGAGAGGGGTGTTTGACGGAGGCCCGTCCCTCTCCCACCTCCGCGTGAGTGTTGCCCGGTTTGAGAATGTTCCCGCGGTTACCTTGAAGGACTTGCCCCGGGAGATTGTGCGGGTCGAGTGCTTTAGCGTTTTCCAGGCTGACATTTCTGACATCGAGCTTCTGCTGAGCATCCGCACGCTTGAGTTTACTGGGGTGAGAAAGATTTGTGCGGACGGCGCGCAGTTTGCTCACGGCCTCGAGAGCCTCTGTTTCGACGCCGTCAAACAGCTCCTGCTCCGAGGGGTGCTGTTCCCCGCAACCCTCCGGCGCCTCGAGTACACCAGCATCGGAGAGCTCCAGACCGACGGCCTACCGCTTCCACCAAGGCTTGTCAGCTTGAAGATGCGCGACTGTGGGTTGTCCAGCCCGTGGATGTGCGGGGAGGTGTCGGCGTTTCCCGACTCCCTCCGGCGGTTGGACTTGAGCTTTAACCGGAAGTTGCATCCGCCACCGCCTCAGTTTGCGTTTCCGTCGCGACTTGAGCGGTTGGAGTTGGAGCAGTGCCGCGTCACCGACATTTCCTTGTGGCGGCTTCCCCAGCTTGTCGAGTTGAACCTCCAGGGCAGCATTCTTTCGTTGGGGGACATGGAGTGGCCACGGGTGCACACACTCTGGGTCGACTACGGAGGCGGTGGGTATTTTGGAGCACCTCGGAGAAGTGTAAAGGCGTACTTCGAGAGCAAGATCCCTGGCGTAGAGGTCATCGAGGTGTAATTGGGGGAGAGATGCAGGTGTTTCTCTGCGGCCAAGATGCCACCGCAGCCGCGTTGGCACGCTACCTCGGAAGGCATGCTGTGGGCCAGTGAGCCCTGCAGTCCCACGTGCTGCCGACGGCCGACCCCTGGTACCTGCCCAGAGTGCTGGAGCGGCAGCCGGGCCCGCAGACGACGGTGGTGCTCAGAACACGAGGCGCCACCATCCAACCCCGGACCGACCGCCGGCCCCCCGCCGTCATGCCACCTCACAAGCCGCCCAGTGTCCATCCTGCACACAGCATATCTCCGCTACATCGCATCCTGCACGCAGAGTATCTCCGCTACATCGCATCCTGCACGCAGATGCTGACGCCATCGCCCCTTGCACATGTCTCTTCTCGAGCGGTTTGCCTCGCTCCCCGACCTCGTGATTGCGCGCGTGTTTGACTACGTGCCGCTTGCGTTCATCGATGTGATCACCCGCAGTGCCAACACTGAACT
>JAJMSD010000188.1:0-14316 GCA_030558265.1 [Candida] pseudocylindracea
CGCCGCTCTTCCGATCTCCCGCGGCGCGCCGCGCGCTGCCCGCGAGCACCCGCCGCCCAGGCCGGCTCGCCGCACACGATCCCGCCGCCCACGGCCGTTGCTGTGGGGACGGCTCCACACGATGCAGGTCGCTGGCGAAGCTGCGCCCAAGGCGGACTTTACAGAAGATCAGCGTGCGCGGCCTGGCGCATGGGCGTGGGCGTGCGGAGACGCGTGCTCCGTGCACGCTAGCGCCTGCGCGGGGCTCTCCTGCACCCATGTTGCATCGGCGGCCGGTAATTTTAGAGTAGGACGGCATTGAGGGGAAGCCCTGTGCTACCGGGACGGTCGCTGGAGAGACCACCGCATCGGGCCGCGCGTGGAACGAGGGTGGGGTTATCGGCGTGAGGCATGTGCGGCGGTGCGCGTGCCCCCGCCGGGCGGCGGCGGCGGGCGGCAGGAATTGCGCCGTGTCCGTGCCCGTGGCGCCCCCGTGCTGTGTGCCCGCGGTGGACCGCCCTGCCCGCGACGCAATGGCTGGTGGAATGTGCGCCATATCGGATGCGAGCACTTTATTCGGTTTCACATGTGCCCGCCCTGTCCATTCCCGCTGGCGTGGGGCTGGCGCAGACGCCATTGTGGGGAATGGCAGCGCTGTAGACCCCGCTCTCCGCGGGCTTCTGGTCATTGTCCCGAATGGCCACAGGGCGGGCCTCGTGCCTCCTACGGCTCCTACGGCACCACCCACGCAGCTCCGTGCGAACAGACGCACGCTGCATATCCACGCTGTGCGGTCTGCGCTGCGCACACCAGCTCCACCTGTCACCTGGTGTGTTCCATCGCCGGCGGTTCTGTGGATTAAGGTTCCGAGTGGCTGCCGTCCATTCCCTCCCCAAGCGCGCCCGTGCGCGGCGCCACGGACCCGTGCCCGCCACGGACCGCCGGCGCGCCCCGCCGCGCCCCCGCCCCCGTCCGTGCCAATTCCTTAGCCCCCGCCGGAATAATAGCGGCCAGCCCAAAACGCGGCGCTTCTCTTGTAATGCCAAATCGAGCACTTGGTCGTGCCAGCGCGTCCGATGTAGGATTGCCTAATCAGGTATTCTCCGTTGTGCAGGAGAATAACCCGAGTAACGGGCAGGCTGTGCCAGCTGCGGCCGCCGCGGCCCCGGCCGCCCCCTGCCGGGCCGCCCGCCCGGCCACGCCCCCAGGGTCCAAAGCCCGCCGCCGCCCGCCGCCCGCCGCCTCTCGCCTCGCTCTCGCCTCCCTCGCCTCAAGCTGCCCGCCCTGCCCTGAATAACCGCCATACTCGGCCCCGTATCTTTTTCACCACCGGGTTGCTGCAGCAATGTGCACGACGCCATGCACCTCCACGCACCTCCAGCTCGATGGCTGGACAGGCCCATGGCCCGCCGCCGCCGCGCCGCCCCCCCGCAAAAAACCCGGCCGCGGGCGCCCCCCCGGGCCCGCCCAGCGCCCCAGCGCCCCATCTCCATCCCAACAGGCCGATCCCCCCGATGCGGCCGCGCCCCGCTGACGACCCGGGCTCCTCCCGCGTCCTGATTCAAGAGGGCCGCGGCACGCGCATGTGTATGCATGTGCATGCACTACGTCCACCTCTTGCACACCACCCTAGCACACCCAAAACGGGCACACTGAACAACTCCACACTATAAGACCACACCCCCTCCCACCCCCCGTCTTCCCGCCCCACCACTCGCCCCGGTCATTCTGCGGTCTCACCCTCCCCCGTCCCTCCAGACACCCCTCCCGGCCCCCCTCGGCTCCCCCCCCTCCTCCCCAACCTCTCCTTTGTATCACCCTGCATCTGCACTCTCTTGCTGCTGGCCATCAAAACCCGCCCCGGTCAAATCACACCCCCCGGTCCTCCTCCCACAATGTCCCACACAGCCCCCCACTCACAGCTCTTTGACGAGTACCCCGTGCTTGACACCAGTCTCGCGCTCGAGGCCTCCATCCTCAACTCCCCCAACCACGTCGCCCCCAGCGCCGCCCTCTACCTGGAGCAGCCCGAGATCAACCTCCGCATGCGCCACCTCCTCCTCGACTACCTCTACGAGATCACCGTCCAGATGGAGCTCGTCCCCGAGGTCTTCTACACAACCGTGAACCTCGTCGACCGCTACGCCTGCATGCGCATCGTCCGCAAGCTGCACTTCCAGCTCCTCGGCATGCTGGCCCTCTGGATCGCCGCCAAGCTCCACGAAACCAAGTTGCGCGCCCCCTCCATGCGCAAGCTCCAGCGCATCTGCTGCGGCTGCTACCCCGCCACCTTGTTTGTCGAGATGGAGCGCCACGTCCTCAAGAGCCTCCACTGGGAGGTCCACCAGCCCTCCGTCGGCGTCTTTGCCGACCTCCACCTCCACGAGCACCACGACGCGCTCCACGAGTCCGGCGATGCTCTCTCCCGCGAGCCCCGCAACGACACCCCCGCGCTCGCCCACTACCTCTGCGCCCTCACCACCTTCAACCCGGCCATCGTCTTTGACCACCCGCCGTCGGCCATCGGCGCTGCTGTTGCCTCCATCACCTCCGCCGTCCGCTCCTCCTCCCCCACCGACCCGTGGTTGCTGGCCACCCCGCACCGGCTGCTTGTGGTGGCCATCCTCCGCCTCGTCCGCTACCCGCCTCACAGCATGAAGCTCCGCGCCAACGACGCCGGCACCAGGGCCCTCGTCGCCTTTGCCGCCGCCGTCCGCGCCTCCATCCGTCTGCGCGCCGTGGCCCCGGTCTACCTTCTGCCCGTCTCCCCCGCCCGCGACGCCCGCGACATCCTTGCCCTGCCCAAGGTCTCCGTCACCCCCGGCGTCCGCGGCTACAGCTACACCACCCCGCCCGTCACCCCGCACCAGCGGGGCGTCAAGCGCGACATCAGCGGCGTTGTCAGCCCCGAGAAGCGCGTCTGTGTCTGGGAGGACTAGACAATGAACATGCATAACTGGCACGAGAACTAGTACAAGACCGGCCGCCCCGCACCGGAGACCGCCCACCTCACCGGAGACCGCCCGCCTCCGCCTCCTCCTGCTGCGCCTCCCCGCTCAACCGCCACGCCCGGTCGTTTTCCCCCGCGTTCAACTTGCGCACCCGCACCAACTCGTCCAACACCCACGGCACCACGCCCTTCGCGCCGCCCCGCTCCGACCCCACCTGTGTCGCCTGCAAGTCCGCAATCACCCCCATCGCCGTCAAGTGCTTCACCACATTCACCACCCGCGTCTCCGCCAACCGCTCCCCCGACCGCCAGTCCGGGTTCCCGTCCGCCACCAACGCAAGGTCCTGCAAGAACAACGACACATACGGCACGCACGGCACCCGTGCCGGGTTCCCCGCCGCCACCACCTGCCGCAACTTGCCCCGGTACACCGCGTAGTTCTTGTGCGGGTTCACAAGCAGACACAAGTAGTTGTATGCCGCCAGGAACGACCCCGTGTACGCCTGCCGCAACAGCGGCACGCGCGTGATCATGAACAGCTGGAGCGCCGCCATGATCGCCGCCAACGAGTTCACGTTGTTCCGCTCGAGACACACCGCGCCCACCTGCGTCCACTTGCGCATCCGCTGCTGCCGCGCAGGCGACGGGAGCCGCGGCTCGAGCACCAGCTCAATCACATACGCACTGAGGCAGTTGGTGAAGCGCACGCTCCGCAGCACGTACGGCGCGCGGTTGAGGTGTGCCCGGTGCGCCGCAAAGTTGTTGTTCACGAGCTCCAGCGTCCCAATCTTGACAAGAAGCGCCTGCTCCAACTGCGTGAGGGCCTCCGCAAGCGCCGCTGCCGGCACAGAGTCCACGAGCGCCGTCCGCGGCAGCGCCTGCCGTGTCGACGGCTGCCGCGACGGCGCCACCGCCTCCGCACACCGCCGGAACCACTGCTCGAGAAGCGGCATGAGCGGTTCCGTCGCCGGTGCTGCCGGCGCCGGCACGTCCTCACCAATGTCTGCAAGCACCCCGGCCGCATCGGCATCCACCATCGTGAACCCGGGCTCCGCGCCGTCCTCCCGCCTCGCCTCCTTGAGCAGCCGGTGCACCAACTGCGGCGGGAACACCACCGGCGCCACCAGATCCCGCGGCTCCCCAGGCGGCGGCCGCACCACCAACCACGCCGTCGTCTCCAAGAGCCGCCGCAGCTCTGCCGAGAGCCGCAGTGCCACCCCCTCGTTCACAAAGTTCACCACCGCCGGCAACATCTTGTAGTCCGCCGCGTGGTCCCAGAACGACTCCAACCAGAGCTGGAGCGTGCGGCACACCAACCGCCGCCGCGCCGCAATGTTGGCCAACGGCACATTGTCCCCCGTCGACTCGAAGCGCAGCGCCAACTCCTCCACAAGCCCACCCCCGGTGCCGTACAGCCGGAACGTCGAGAGAAACGTCGTCACGAGAAAGTACTCTGGCGGCTCGTTCTCGTTCGTGAGCGTGTACACCAAGCCCCGGAACAGCGCACCCGTGATGTGGCCCAGCGCGTCGCGCATGATTTCGTCTGTCGCCCACACCCGCAGCTTGGCATTGGGGTCGTCCGTGGTGTACGGCGCAAACACCATCGCATCCGCCGTGAACGGCGTCAGGTCGAGCGGCGGGAGATACAGCCGCCGCGCGGCCCGCGATGCGTCCACAAGGTCCGGCAGCGGTTCGGCCTCCACCCCCTCGTCCACCGCGCACCGGCGCACAAACTGCTCTGGCGAGATCCGGAACCGCTGAAAGTCCGGGTGCTGCCGCGCCTCGTCCATCACAAAGTCGCCCATCTTTTCAAACACACCGCGGAGCCCCGACACGGCGCGCAGCACCATCTGCACCATGCGCGCCGCCACGAACGGAAGCAGCGCGTCTCGCAGCGCCGGCGAGAGCATCGTGATGTTCGCAAAGAAGCGCGTGCCGCCCGCCCCGCGGTCGCTCTCGCCCGCCACCAACTTCTTGACGCCCGCCACAAGTTCCAGCACAAGCGCAAGAAGC
Source organism: [Candida] pseudocylindracea (assembly GCA_030558265.1). Taxonomy (NCBI): domain Eukaryota; kingdom Fungi; phylum Ascomycota; class Pichiomycetes; order Serinales; family Debaryomycetaceae; genus Limtongozyma; species [Candida] pseudocylindracea. Next base: position 4,943 of record JAJMSD010000188.1, read on the forward strand.
GCGTCGAGCAGCTTGTCGACGTCTCCCGCCAGCAGATGCACCGCCAGCACGCTCTTGTTGATGTAGAGAAGCTCGCGAAGAAGAAGAATGATCTGGTGCGTCACGTTCTCGAGAAGCTCGCACCCTGCGCTGCTGCCCGACACGAGGTCCAGCCGGCCCATGATGAGCGCAAGGTAGGAAAGAAGGAGCTGGTGGATCTCCGTCACGCGCGCCATCGCATGCGGCGGCTGCCGGAGGAACGGCACCGCAGCGTTGGGCTCGGGCGTCGGCGGCACCAGGTCCTCGCGCCGCTCCATCTCCGCCTCGATGCCCCAGATGTCGAGAAAGGCAATGGCCTTGCGCAACACCTGGTAGGTCATGATTTGGAGCCGCTCGATTTTGGCCACGTTTGTGGTGTTGCGGTACTGCTGCGCCCGCTTCATGAGGGCAAACCAGTCGGCAAGCAACACCTTGCGGATCTTCTTGATGATGGGGCGCTGCGTGACAATCTCCAGCGAGCGCGAGATGCAGTCCGTCTCCTCGAGCAACGCGCGCACGCCGTCGCGGATCAGATTGACGGTGCGCGTCGGAAAGGTGTGGCCGCTCGTGCCCGCCACCGGCACCGCCTGCGGGTCGCCGAGGAACTTGGCCAGTGCCGCGAGGAGAAGCGTGAGCGGGAGCCGCAGCGTGGCGGTGTCTGCCGGCGTGCGCGGGTCTGCGTCATAGTCCACGAGGGTCTGGAAGTAGTTGAGGGGCACCCACCCGCGGCGGAGCGAGCCCACCATCGTCACCTCGCCCCACCCGGACGGGTCAACCACGTGCACAAAGCAGATGTCGTCCTTCTCGAACAGGAGACAGATCAGCGCGTCGCTCTCGGAGCGGAGCAGCAGCGCCACAAACGGGTGGGCGGCCGCGCGGAAGTGCAGCGAAAACTCGCGTGTGCGGCCCACGAGGTCCTGGTCGAGCTTCGACGGGAGCGCTGCGGGCGACGCCTCGTAGCGCTGGTGGATCAGGAGGCGGTTTGCGGGTGCGTGGCTGGCCTGCGCGTTGCGGATGCGGTCGAGGTCGAGCGGGTGTTCCTGCGACGACTCCGTGAGGGCCACCAGGTGCGGCGACTCCTCGGGCACGCCGTTGACGGTGCTCACGCTGCTGTGCGGCAGCACCGCGCCCTGCCCAAAGTCAAACTCCTCGGCCGCCTGGGTCTGCTTCATGCGCCGCTCGTACTCCTCCTTCTCGTACTGGAGGTAGTCGGCGTCGATGAGCAGCACCGGGCGGATGCTCATCTGCGACACGCGCTTGTTGATCGCCGTGAGGTCCTGCTGATCAGGGAGCCCCGGCGGCGTCGTGTCGCGGCGCGCCCGCGGTGTCGTGTCGTCAAAGCCCTCCTGTGCCAACACGGGCGTGTTTTCCGCCAGCGGCGTGACGTGCGCCGCCGGCTGCAACAGGTGTGTCAGGTTCGCCGTCACAAACAGCGCCAGCAGATCGTGCCGCACGATGTGGGCCTCGCCCAGCCCGTACTCGACCAGCAGCGTGGTGTCGCTGCTGAGCAGGCGGTAGTGGGCGTACGCGTCCTGGGACGCGTCCAGCGTGTCCTCGCTGGGCCGGAGCACGTCGAGGATAATCGCAGCGTTGCCCGCCGTGAGCAGGTTCATGCTGTCGCGGTGGCCGGGGTCGTACACCAGCAGCGGAGCCGCCAGCACGTACTTGTGGGTGCGGGGAGCGTGCGACATGGCCCCGGAGAAAGGAGTGGATGATTTGGCGATGACGATGCGACGACGCCTCAAACAATGGAGGTGCATTCCTACATGAGGCGGCGATCTGGCCACAGGACGCGGCCCCCTCGGCGCCGGGCGGTCTCCCGCGACAGGGCACGCCCCCCCGCGCCGCGCCCCGGTGTCCGGTGCCCGCCCGCGCGCCGCGCCCGCCCGCACAGCGCCTAACTCCGGCGATGTCCTGCTGGCGCCTCGTCTGCGCAAGCCGCACCAGGCGCATCCCCGCGCACGCTTTTCGCGCCCACAATCAAATACACTTTGGTGCAGGTCTCTCCGCCCATGCTGAAACGGCGGCTTCTTGTCCCGATCCTCCCGCAGCACGCGCCGCCGTCGCCGGCGGTGTCGCTGCTGCCGCCGCCGGCCGTGCCCCGCCGCACGTCGCAGCTGTGTGCGCGCTGCCGGGCCCGCAAGATCCGCTGCGACGCGCCGGGCAAGGTGCCGTGTCTGGCGTGCGCGCGGCACAGCGCCGTGTGCGAGTTCAACGCCGCGCACGAGACGCCGCGGCTGAACCAGGTGTCCGGGTTGCACGAGGAGGTGCAGACGTTGGCGGCGGAGGTGGGCCGGCTCGTGCAGGGCGTGCCGGCCGTGCCCACCGTCGAGACGGCCTCCCAGGTGCTCCCGGGCGTGGCAGTGGTGTTTGACCACCCGCTGTACACGCTTGCCCTGGTGACGCTCCGGCGCGCCCAGGTCGAGGAGTACTACCGGCGCTTTCACAGCCACTTTCTCCCGCTCTTTCCGGTGCTCAACCCGGCCAAGCCCTTCCAGCAGCACTATGCCGAGTGCCCGCTCTTGTTCTGGACCATCGTGCTCGTGGCCAGTCTGTCGGACCACTCGCCCGAGCAGACATACCTCCCGTTGAGCGCACACGTGCGCACGTTGGTGATCTCGACCTGCTGGTTGGACACGCCGCGCTCGACGTTCGTGGTGCAGGCGTTGTTGCTTCTCACGACGTGGCCGCTCCCGCTGTTGAAGCTCCTTGACGACGTGCTGTACCGCTTGGCCGGCTTGGCACACCACTTGGGCTTGCAGCTCGGCATGCACCGCGGGCCGTTCGTGAACGAGTTTCTGCGCGGCATCAAGGGCAAGGACGTGCGGTTCCGCACCAAGGCGTGGCAGGGCATTCTCGCCAACACCGTGTACTGGAGCAGCCACTTGGGGCTCCCGTGCGACACGGCAGACGGTGACTACCTCATGAACCAGGGCGTGGACGGCGGCGTTGCGACCGAACACAGCGGTCCCCTCACGGACCCCGGCGTCCAGCGCTTCTACTTCCGCGTGCTCGTGGACGTGCTGAAGGTGGTGGCGCGCTTCACACAGGTGCTCGGCAACTCGCTCACAACCCTGGGCCTCATTTCGTACAACGAGCGCTTTCTCAACCTCCACGGGTTTGACCGCGAGCTCGAGCAGTTGGAGTCGCGCGTGGGGCTTCCGGCGGGCTTGCCCACGTCGCGAGCGCACCGTCTCGTGTACCTCCAGCTCCAGTTTGCCCGCATCCAGCTCTACCTGTACGCGCTCTTTCCCAACACGCACAAGAACGACCAGCGGCTCTACATTGCCAAGCAAGTGGCGGTCTGTGTCGACAGCGCACAGGTGTTGTGGGACATGCTTCTGGACGCCCCCAGCACGCACATCCTCATGTACCCCGTGCACGTGCGCTTCATGGCGCAGGCGGTGTGCTACCAGCTCGCGCGGATCCAGATGTTCCCGTACTGCCCCAGCAGCCAGCTCCTGCGGATCCAACAGGCGTTGGTGCGTGTGTACTCGGTGCTTGGGTACTCGAGTCCCGCGGCGGCGGCATTCCGCGGGTGGAGCACTGTGGACACGGACTGCCGGCGGTGCGTCAAGGTGCTCCGCAACTTCGAGGTGCTGACGATCGTGGACCCCGAGTTCGTGGTGCGCCAGCCGTACGTGATCTCGCACATGCAGAGCCACCTCAGCGCCCTGTTGTACTACGAGTTGGTGTGGTTTGTGCACGAGCTGCGGCGGCGGCAGGGCGGCGTGGGTGCCAGCCCGGGAGGCAACTCGGAGAACTCGACGCCGCTCAGCGAGGCGCTTGCGTCGCCACAGCTGTTGCACCACCCGTTGGCGGACGAGCTTGCGGCGGCGCGCCCCGGGGCGGCGCAGATGCCGTTCGACGAGTATGTGACGAGCCATTGCGGGTTGGATCCGGCGGAGCCGGCGGACGCACAGTTGGTGCACCAGTGGAAGCACCCGCGGCGCTTGTTTTCGGCAGAGCCGGCGGCGGAGGAGCTGGGAATGGCGGCGTTGGCCGAGGGCGCGCAGTGGGTCACGCCCGACCCGGCAATGGAGTAGCGTGCACGGCGGCGGGAGCGCGGGCGTGCGGGGGCGCGGGCGTGCGGGAGTGCAGCCGCAGCCGCAACCGCAAGCTCCACGGGGCTAAATATTGCACGCCATGGCGATCCGTCTCTTTACCGCCGGAACCCCCAACGGGTTCAAGATCCCGATCTTTCTCGAGTTGCTCGGGTTGAAGTACGACGTCCGGGCCATGGACTTTCTGAAGAACGAGCAGAAGGCGCCGTGGTTCCTCAGGCTCAACCCGAACGGCAAGGTGCCGGTGCTCGTCGACACCGCCACCGGCACGACGCTCCTGGAGCTGGCGGCGATCCTCCAGTACCTCGCGGACACGTACGACACGGAGCATAAGTTCCTGTACGCGGTGGGCACGCCGGACTACTACCGCCAGCTCGAGATCACGTACTTCCAGATGGCCGGGCTTGGGCCGATGCAGGGCCAGATGGGGCACTTCAAGGGCTTGAAGGAGCAGGTGCCGTACGGACTCAAGCGCTACACGGACGAGACGCTCCGGTTGTACGGCGTGTTGGAGGAGTACCTCAAGCGCAACGAGAAGGAGAGCAAGTTCCTCGTGGGCAGCCACATTTCGATCGCCGACGTGGTGTGCTTTGGCTGGACGTCGGTGGCCACCACCATGTTCCTCGACAAGGCGCAGTTCCCGCGCGTGCACTCGTGGGTGGAATTGATGTGTGGCGTCGAGGCCGTGCAGAAGGGCTTGCGCGTGCCCCGGGAGCTGCCGTTCTTCAAGGGCGTGTACGAGATCATGGACCGCGTGGGTGGCAAGTTGTAGCCGGCGGAGACAGGCGGGACCGGCGGGCCTTTCGAGATCCCACCGGCGCAGCCAAGCCCCGCGCCGTGCGCCTAAACCCCGATGTTCCCAGATACACCGTGGCCGGCGCGGACACAGACCGGAGACCGCCTAGCACCAGTGACTAAGCAGTGGGCACCGCGCCTTATCTCCGATGTCCCCAGGGCACGCGGGCGTGGGGGTGACTGGGGAGCGGCGGGCGCCGGGTATAAGTAGCAGGCGGTGCCGGTGTCGTCGGCGGACGGCAGCCATGGCAATCACGCTCTACACCATCACCTCCGCCAACGGCGTCAAGATCACCATCCTCCTCGAGTTGCTCGGGTTGAAGTACGACGTCCGGGCCATGGACTTTCTGAAGAACGAGCAGAAGGCGCCGTGGTTCCTCAGGCTCAACCCGAACGGCAAGGTGCCGGTGCTCGTCGACACCGCCACCGGCACGACGCTCCTGGAGCTGGCGGCGATCCTCCAGTACCTCGCGGACACGTACGACACGGAGCACAGGTTCCTGTACGCGGCGGGCACGCCCGAGTACTACCGCCAGCTCGAGCTCTTGTACTTCCAGGTGTCCGGGCTCGGGCCGATGCAGGGCCAGATGGCGCACTTCACCCAGTACGCCGAGGAGCAGGTGCCGTACGGCATCAAGCGCTACTCCGACGAGACGACGCGCTTGTACGGCGTGTTGGAGGAGTACCTCAAGCGCAACGAAGGCCGCTTTCTTGTGGGCAGCCACCTTTCGATCGCCGACGTGGCCATGTTTGGCTGGGCCTTTGTGGCGTACACCACGTTCCTCGACAAGGCGCAGTTCCCGCGCGTGGCGGCGTGGGTCAGAGACGTGTACGCGCTCCCCGAGGTGCAGCGGGGCATGAAGAACCCGCCCAGCGAGCTCTTGCACGCGTTGTTGGCGCGGATGGAGGCGTAGGCACGCAGAGAGCCGGCCGCGGCAAGCTCCCGGCCCGCCACACCCAGCGCCGGCTGCGCGCAATCGCCGCTACTCCCACGAATCGGCGCGCGCCGCCCGCCCGTGCCGCTCCGCTGCGGCTAATAATAGCCCGCAGAGCCCGCCAGGGAGTACAAGTAGGCCGCGGCGTCCTCCTGGCTGCGGTGCAATGGCAATCACTCTCTACACGGTGCCGTCGCAGAACGGCTTCAAGATCTCGGCGCTCCTTGAGTTGCTCGGCGTGGAGTACACCGCGCACGCCGTCGACATCGGGGCCGGCACCCAGAAGGCGCCGTGGTTCCTCGAGCTCAACCCGAACGGCCAGGTGCCGGTGCTCGTCGACACCGCCACCGGCACGACGCTCCTGGAGCTGGCGGCGATCCTCCAGTACCTCGCGGACACGTACGACACGGAGCACAGGTTCCTGTACGCGGCGGGCACGCCGGACTACTACCGCCAGCTCGAGCTCTTGTTCTCCCAGGTGTCCGGGCTCGGGCCCATGCAGTTCCAGCGGCAGCACTTTGCGCGCCACACCCCGGAGCCGGTCCCCTACGCCGCGCAGCGGTTCGGCGACGAGACGCTCCGGTTGTACGGCGTGTTGGAGGAGCGTCTCCGGCGCAACGAGCCCAGCGGGTTTCTCGTGGGCAGCCACCTCTCGGTCGCCGACTTGGCGTTCTTTGGGTTGGCGGCGTTCGCCTACCTCTCGTTCTTGGACCGCGCGGCGTTCCCGCGGGTGCTGGCGTGGGTGCGGCGCGTGTACGCTGTGCCCGGCGTGCGGCGGGGCGTGCGCGTGCCCGCCAACGAGCGCGTGGAGGCGTTGTTGGCGGGCTTGGAGGGCGATGGCGCGGCAAGCGGGTAAACGAACAGACCCTGTGCACAGCCCCGCCGGGACGCCGCTCGCCACCCGCCGGGACGCCGCTCGCCACCCGCCGGGACGCCGCTCGCCACCCGCCGGGACGCCCCCTCAGCCCACCCTGCTGACAAATAGGCGCCGGCACCATTTAAGCGAGGACCGCCGGCACGTCGACGGTGCCGCGCGCCAGCCAGCCAGCGTCCCGTGCCAGTCCCACCGCCCCGTGCCAGTCCCACCGCCCCAATGACACTCACGCTCTACACGTACCCCACGCCGAACAACTTCAAGGTCAGGATCGCCCTCGCGATACTTGGTCTCGAGTACGAGCCGGTGTACGTCGACATCAAGAAGCGGACACAGAAGGAGCCGTGGTTCCTCGAGCTCAACCCCAACGGCCGGACGCCCACGCTCGTCGACACCGCCACCAACGTCACCCTCGGCGAGAGCTGCGCCATCGTGCGGTACCTCGTCGAGACGTACGACAAGGCGGGCAGGCTCACGTTCCCGCGAGGCACCCCCGAGCACACACGCGAGCTCGAGCTCCTCTTCTTCCAGGCTTCCGGCGTGTCGGCGTACCAGGACCCACTCAACGCGCTCACTCTCCTTGTCCCGGAGGAGGAGCCGGCGGGGACCGACGACTTCAGGGAGGAGACCAGGCGCTTGTACCACGTGCTCGAGGCGTTCCTCGCAAAGAACACCGACGGCGAGTTCCTTATCGGCCTGCACGTCTCGCTGGTGGACATTCTCTCGTTCGCCCACGCCGCGCTCGCATACACCTTCATCTTGGAGCGCGAGCAGTTCCCGCGGCTCCGCCGGTGGTTGCGGACCATGTACGCTGTCGAGGGGGTCAAGGAGGGCATGCCCGTGCCCGCCGACTCCAAGTTCATCCCCGTCTTGCAGATGTTGGACGGCTTGTAGACCACAGCCCGCCGCGCGCTGCTGTGCCAATGCAACACCACAACGGCACTGCGGAGGAGGGCACGGCAGCGGAGTCTTCCGGCCGGCGAACCTCGGCCCGCCCGGGGCCACAGGCCCGAGGACGAGAGCCGCTCTCGCGCTGCTCGTCCTCGAGTGCAGGACAGATGCCGGCCCGCGCAACCCCGGGGAGGCCTTGTCCCGCGAGCAGGCGGCTGCGCGAGAAGACAGCCGGCGCCGGCGCCAACCGCACGCGGCAGCGGCACAGACGGCCGCAGCCACAGCGGGCAGCGCCGCCACACCCCTTGCTGACAAATGACGTGATGCCGTCGCGGGGCTTAAATAGCAGGCATGCTCCGGCCCGGGGTGCCAACCAACCCTCGTCCGCTCCGCCATGGCCATTACCCTCTACACGCTCGCCACGCCCAACGGGCTCAAGGTGTCCATCTACCTCGAGTTGCTCCACCTCGCGTACGACGTCAAGGTGATTGACATCCTGACGAACGTGCAGAAGGAGCCGTGGTTCCTCGCGCTCAACCCGAACGGGCGCATCCCCACGCTCGTCGACGACTCCACCAACACCACGATCAGCGAGACCGCCGCCATCATCCAGTACCTCGCGGACACGTACGACACGGAGCACAAGTTCCTGTACGCGGTGGGCACGCCGGACTACTACCGCCAGCTCGAGATCACGTACTTCCAGATGGCCGGGCTTGGGCCGATGCAGGGCCAGCGCAACCACTTTGCGTTGTACGCGCCCGAGAAGGTGCCGTACGGCATCAAGCGCTACTCCGACGAGACGACGCGCTTGTACGGCGTGTTGGAGGAGTACCTCAAGCGCAACGAGAAGGAGGGCAAGTTCCTCGTGGGCAGCCACATTTCAATCGCCGACGTGGTGGTGTTTGGCTGGGCCTTCTTTGCATACGTGTCGTTCCTCGACAAGGAGCAGTTCCCGCGCGTGGCGGCGTGGGTCAAGGAGGTGTACGCGATTCCCGAGGTGAAGAAGGGCTTGCAGATCCCCGCCAGCGAGCGCGTGGCCGCCTTGTTGCCGAAGTTGGAGGAGTAGACGCTCAATTGAGGAAAAACGGCGACCCTGCGTCGTGGTGCGTAGTGTGGCGCCAATGGCGTCAGCCGCCGGCACCCGCCACAGCGTCTATAAAGCGAGACGGCGCCGCACCTCTCCGCCAGCCAAGCCCGCTGCCCAATGGCCATCACTCTCTACACGTACCCCACGCCCAACAACTTCAAGGTGTCTGTCGTCCTCGAGGTGCTCGGCCTCGAGTACCAGACGGTGGAGATCGACATCGGCAAGAAGACGCAGAAGGAGCCGTGGTTCCTCGAGCTCAACCCCAACGGCAAGACGCCCACGCTCGTCGACACCGCCACCAACGTCACCATCGGCGAGAGCGGTGCCATTGTGCAGTACCTCGTCGAGACGTACGACAAGGAGGGCAAGATCACGTACGCCGCCGGCACTCCCGAACGGGCGCACGAGCTCGAGCTCCTCTACTTCCAGGCGTCCGGCGTCTCGCCGTACCAGGCGGCCCGCAACTACTTCAGCATCCTTCTCCAGGAGAAGGTGCCGGTGGCCATTGACTACTTCAACGCGGAGGTGAACCGCTTGTACCACGTGTTCGAGGACTACCTCGAGAAGAACGAGAAGAACAGCGAGTTCCTCGTCGGCCCGCGCGTCTCGCTGGCAGACCTCTTTTCGTTTGCCCACGTGGCGTTTGCCTACACCATCTTCTTGGAGCGCGACCAGTTCCCGCGCCTCCGCAGGTGGTTGAAGGCGGT
>JAJMSD010000189.1:0-14090 GCA_030558265.1 [Candida] pseudocylindracea
GCTTGGCCCGTGCCCGCCGCTCCTCCGCCGCCGCCGCCGCTGCCGCTGCCGCCGCCGCCGCCGCCTCCGCCCGGTGCTGCACAAACAACGCCTCCACGTCCCAGCCCCCGGTCGGCGTCTCGGTGCCCTTGGGCGCCTCGTCGCTCACCTCCGACGCGTTGGTGTTGCCCAACAGCAGCACCAGCGACTCGATCAGCGACGACAAGCTCCCCGGGAGCTCGCCCTCCGAGAACTCGTCCCACGCCGGCGCGTAGTGGTGGCCGCTCATGCTCTCGTGCAGCGGCACGCTCGTCGTGCTGAGCACCAGGAACCGCAGGATGTGGCGGAACGGCGCAAGCTCCTGGAGCCGCACCTGCTGTGTCAACGCGTGCGCGCGCGTGAGCACCCCGAGCATCTCGTCGCACGCCACGCTGCCCGCCATCTGCAGAAGCTGCTGGTGGAGCGCGTCCGAGTCCAGCTCGGCCAACACCGCGCTCCGCCGCTCCACCAACATCGCCGCATACACATACACGCACAGCGATATGCTCCCGCTCGCGAGCACAAAGTCCCACACGAGGCTCACCTCGGCGAGCGTCGCGGCGTCGTGCGCAAACACCGTGAGGAGCGACGCAAGCGCGTAGTACGGCGGCACTGCCGCGATGTGTTGTCCGAGCTCGGGATCGACCGCCGCCACCACCGCCGGAAGGAGCTCGAGCTGCGCCACCAGCGGCGCCATGTCCGGCTGCATAAAGTCGCGGAGGTGGTGGAGCGCGAGCCGCTCAAGCACTGCGTGCGTGCGGTCAAGCGACGCATCGTCGTGCGGCGCCACCACGAGGTACACCACCGCCGCCACGTCGTGGAACCCCTGGTAGTACCGGAGGTAGCGGTGCTTGCGCAACACGCGATCCACCACCTCGAGGAGGTTGCGCCGGTGCTGCTGCTGCTCCTCCGGCGGACAGCGCGGGAACAGCACAAACGCGCGCGCGGCGTCGAGCTGCACCTGCTGGTAGTCCTGGCAGTGCGCCGCCGGCTCCGCCGCCTCGTCCGGCCCGCCGCCGTCCGCCAACGCCGGGTGCTCCACCACCGCCAACGTGGAGTCGTCGGGGTCCTCGTGCTGCGGGATCCCCAAGAGCACGGGCCACGCCGCCGCGCGGAGCGCGCTCGTGAGGAGCCCGTCCCGCAGCCGGCTCAACAGCGCCAACGGCTCGCGGCCCTCCCGGAGCACCGCCTGGAGAATCGCCTGCTGCTTCACGTTGAACGTGTCCGTGTCGAGCGGCTGCGCGTTGTACACGCTCTTGCCGAGCTCGCCCACCTCCATCTGCACCCAGTCGGGAATCGTCGCCACGGGGTGGGTCATGGGCCTGTGCTGCTATCAGCGCCGAAGCAAAGGGGTGCGGGGGCGGGAGACAAGCGCAGCGCATCGCCCTCATCGCGCCGCCATGGCCTTCGCAAACCGGCGGCATCTCGCCTCGGGCCGGTTTTCGAGCGTGTTTGCGGCGGAGGACGGGCGCGGCGGGGCGGTGGCGCTCAAGGAGGCGGACCCGGACTGCGAGCTCCCGCCGCACAGCATCCGCAGCGAGTTGCAGCTTCTCCGGCGGCTCGCGCCGGCGGCGGGTGCGCACGGGCTCGTGCAGCTTCTCGACACGTACACGGCGGGCGACGACGTGGTGTTGGTGTTGCCGCTTCTCCCGTGCACGTTGGACGCGGTGGTGGCGCACCACACGCGCGTGCGGCACGTGCTGGCCATGTTGGGCGTGCCGGGGCGCGCGAACCGGATGCCGGCGGCGCGCGCGGCGGAGATTGTGTGCGGGGTGGCCGGGGCGCTTGCGTTTCTCCACGGCGAGGGGGTGATCCACCGGGACGTGAAGCCGCTGAACGTGCTTTTCCGTGACGTGGACCTGGCGCCGGTGCTTGCCGACTTGGGCATTGCGTGGAGCGCGGCGACGTCGCGCGAGCCGGCGGGCGCCAAGGTGTGCGACGTGGGCACGGGCATGTACCGGGCGCCGGAGCTCTTGTTCAGCGTAGCAGGGTACTCGCTGGCGGTGGACGTGTGGGCGCTCGGGGTGGTGATGACGGTGCTCTACGGCAAGACGGGCGAGGCGGTGTTCACGGAGCGGACGAACGAGAGCGACTTGGCGTTGATGGCGGAGGTGTTTGAGGTGTTTGGCACGGCAGAGGTGGCGGGCTGGACGGAGGTGGCGGGCTGCGAGGCGTTCCAGAACATGAACGTGGCGGCCAGACCGGGCTGGCCCGCGGAGCGGGTGGTGCCGCGCGCGCCGGAGCGGGTGGTGGCGGTGTGGCGGCGGATGATGCGGTTGGAGAGCGCCACGCGGGCGAGTGCGGCGGAGGTGGCGCGGGAGCTCGCGGCGCCCGCGGGTGGATAAGCTCTAGGCATTGCATTACACTGTCAGGCTGTGGTGGGGGTGGGTGGCCGGGGCGCTTCCGCCGGCTTGGCGGGGCTCACGGTCCTCTCCGTGGCAGGGGCTCTGTTCCCCCTGCCCCCCCGCGTCCTCACTGCCCCCCGCGTCCTCGCTGCCCCCCGCGTCCTCGCTGCCCCCCGCGTCCTCCCGCCTCCACACCTGCAAGCAGCTCTCGCGGAGAAACACCAACTCCCGGTCCGCCGCCTCCACCCGCGCCTCCTCCATCACGCTCCACCGCCCCCCCACCTCCGTCTCGTACCCCCACCCGCGTCCCGTCCGCACCACACAGCCCTCCAACCGAAACCGCCCGCCGCCAAACGCCAACTCCCCCGGCACCCGCACCACGCGCTCGTTCCCCGCGCTCCGCTCCACCTCCACAACCAACCGTGCCGGCAATCTCTCCACCCGGTACCGCACCCGCGCCGCCGCGTCCTGCTGCACCCACTCCCCCCCGTACCGCGCCAAGAGCTCCGCAAGGTCGCACTGGGCCACCTCGCCGCGCAGTAGAAGCGACACCTCGGGCACCCGCGCCTTCACCACCATGAACGGCACCCGTGTCTCCCCCGCCCCCTCCCGCTCCACCGCAAACTCCCCGGCAAACGTGCTGCGGGCCGCGGGACAGCCCCGCTTGGCAAGCGCGTTGGCAAGCCACACGAACAACGCCGGCGGCGACAGCAACGGCGTCCGCCACGCCCTCCGGACCGCCGCCGCCACGCCCTGTGCCAGCACCGTGGGCCGCCACCAGTCGGGGCTCCACACGCGCCGCGCCACGTGCGCAACCTCGCGCGTGAGCAGCGCGCCGCCGTCGTCGACGAGCAACCGGTCGCGCACCGGGCCCGTGTGCACAAGAAGCTGCACCACCGCCGTGAGGTGCGCCGCCACCGGCTGCGACACCACCCCCACCGCGCCGCCCGCCACTGCCGCCGCGGCCGCCTCCTGCGGCGTGAACCGCGGGTTGAGCGCCCGGCGGATGCGCTCTAGCGTGCGCGTTGGCGTCGCCACCGTGTTCTCCGGAAGCGTGTAGGTGTCGCCGGAGTCCATGCTGAGGAACATGCGGTGCCCCGTCTCGAGGTGGTGGCGGTGCGAGCACGAGCCGACGGCGCGGCCGCAAAAGAGCCGGCCGCAGGCAAGACACGTGTGGAGGTTGTGGGGAGAGAGCAGAAGGGAGCACGTGCGCGGCCGGTCCAAGTCAACCGCCGCAAGGTCCACGCCGCCCGCCGCGGAGCCGTCGCCGCCCCCGTCCTCGCCGTCGCCCGCGCGCTCCAACGCCCGCTTCGCCATGCAGCGCCGCCCGCACGCGCAGGTGCACGGGTGTTGGCCTGCGCGGGTGCACGGGTGCGTCGTCCCCGCACACGTGATGCGCGGCCACATGCTCGCTCCGCGCCAACAGATTCCCCCCATTCCCCCCTGCTCTTTCTCATGGTGTCTGCGGAATTTACGGAGAAGGCGACTGCGGTGAACGCGTTGACCAAGCGCCCGAACGACGACGAGTTGTTGGAGTTGTACGGCTTGTACAAGCAGGCCACGGTGGGCGACAACGACACGGCCAAGCCCGGCATGTTCGACCTCAAGGGCAAGTACAAGTGGGAGGCGTGGAACAAGGTGAAGGGCACGTCGCAGGCGGACGCCGAGCAGCAGTACATTGCGTTGGTGGACCTGTTGTTGGCCAAGTACGCGTAGACGCCCCCCGCGGGCTGGTCGCTGCCCAATACATTGCTGACCGTAGCTACGCCGTCTTGGGCTTGGCGCCGTCCCACAGCGCCATGCCGTCGGCAAACATCACGAGCGGGGCCACGAACGTGGGCGCGTACACGCCGGCGAGCAGCCACGTCTGCGCCGGCGTCAAGCCGTGCTCGTGCCCGTGTGCGACAATCTCCACGAGACACACAAACGTCGTGAGCGCCGCGTTGAAGCCGTACACGGCGGTCCACCGCGGGAGACTGCGCGGGACGCGCGGCGCCACGAGGAAGCCGTGCGCAGCCACCACGAAGAACGGGAGCTGGAACAAGAGCTCGATGGCGCCAAACACCACGAGCCACGTCGGCGGACTGCGGAGGAGAAAGTCGCGGTTGGACGCCACGTGGAAGTCCACGACCGCCTGCTGGAACGCAGGCCGGAGCGCCGCGGGCACGCAGAGACACAGGTCCACGAGGAGCGTCACGGGAATGTGCACGAGGCAGTAGAGGCCGTACGCCGTGGGAAACCGCATGGACGTGTCTGTCGCCTGTTTTCCGCCATGCTCCGCTTTACCAGCCGTATTCTTCACCGCGCTTCTCTCCCCCGGTGTGCACGTTCCATGTCGAGCAAGCGGGTGGCCACGGACGCGGCGAGCGACGCCAAGCGAGCGCGGCGAGAGGGCGGCGCACCCGACCCTGCCAGCGCGCCCGACGCACACACCAGCGCGTCCGGCTCCGCCAGCGCACCCGACGCCAAGGCCAGCGCGGTGCTTGCAGCGCTCACCGCCAGGACGGCCCGCCCGCGGCCGCTCGTGTGGATCGACTGCGAGATGACGGGTCTCGACGTGTTCAACGACCACATCATCGAGGTGGCGGTGGTGGTGACGGACGAGCACTTGAACGAGCTCGGCGAGGGCTACGAGCTGGTGATCCACCAGCCGCAGCTGACGATGGACGCCATGAACGAGTGGTGTGTCCAGCACCACGGCCAGTCCGGGCTCACCGCCAAGGTGGTGGCGCTGGACAAGCTGCTTGCCACGGTGGAGGAGGAGGTGTTGGCGTACATCGCGGCGCTCTGCCCCAAGGGCGTGGGCGTGCTTGCCGGCAACAGCGTGCACATGGACCGCATCTTCATGGTGCGCGAGATGCCCCGCGTGGTGGAGCACCTCCACTACCGCATTGTGGACGTGCTGCTGTTGATGGAGATCGGCTGGCGCCACAACCCGCGGCTCATGGCGGTGTGTCCGCGCAAGGCGGCCGCGCACACCGCCATGAGCGACATCCGCGAGAGCATTGCCCAGTTGAGGTGGTACCGCGAGCACTACCTCAAGGCGGAGAGCGAGACGGGCGCGTTTGTGAAGGCGGCCAAGGCGGCGGCCAAGCTGGAGGCGACCGTGAGGGCGGCGGTAGAGGGTGCGCGCGCGCTCGGCGAGGAGGCCGCGCCCGGCGGGGGCACGGCCAAGCAGTAGCCGCGCCGGTGTTCCGGCAGGCACCACAATAAACCCATCGCACATGCCACCTCCGCACTTGCCGTGGACACGGGGCATGCTCGAACGCGACCGATCGCTCTCGCCGTGCGAGGTGCAGGTGCCCGAACTGCCGGAGACGCTCCACGTGAGGGGCCCGGAGCGGGCGAGGCTGGTGTCGTCGGACTCGATGCACCTGGACGACGTGCGCGTGGCGCTGCGCAACAACCCCACAGTGCTCATGGAGTTGGACATGGCGGGCACCGTTGTGTTTCTCAGCAGGGTGTGGGAGCAGGTGGTGGGCACGCGTGCGGCGGAGCGCGTGCACCGGCCGGTGCTGGAGATGGTGGTGGGCGAGGACCGCGACCAGCACGTGTTTGGCACCGCCATTGCCAACATGGCGTCCGACAGTGAGAGCTGCCTGGTGCGGTTCACGACGTGGGGCGGCGAGCTCTGGGGCACGGTGCAGGCGGGCGGGTCGGCGGGTGGGTCGGCGGGCGGGTCGCCGGCCATGCCCCAGCGGATGTTCTCGCCGGCGGCCTCGTCGGCGCCCGGGGAGACGCCCCCGGAGCAGACGCCGGCAGGACCCGCTCAGCAGGTGGTGCTTGGGTTGCCACGGGCTGCGTCGCCGTCGCCGTCCGGATCGGTCCTGTCTGGGCCGGTCTCGCCGCGCAGCTCGGTCTCCAGCAACGGCTCGGCGTGCTTCCCCGAGTTTGTGGAGCTCGTGGCGCAGGGCGTGCTTCTCCGCGACCCCAAGACCCACGAAGCAACACACTCCATGTGGATCATGCGGCCGTACGAGGCCATTGACGTGGACCTCTCGCTCCCGCAGCTGCTCGTGGACATTTTGGGGTTTGGCGCCGAGATCTTTGGCACGTATCTCCAGAACCTCCTGGATCTCGGCGTGACCGACATAGCGCTGGTGCCGCCACCGGTGCTGGTGGTGTGCAGCATCTGCGAGAACCCGGTGCCGGCGTGGTATCTCGAGCGCCACCTGGACCTCTGCTTCACGGAGCACAAGGCAGAGGCGGCGGTGCAGGAGGCCCACGAGGCATTGCTCGACCACCGCCGGGTGCTCGTGGAGTCGATGCGGCCCATGCTTCTGCCGTCGTCGTCGGGCTCGGAGTCGCCGCTGGGGACGCCGAGCTACAAGGCGGACCCGCTGCCGTTCACGCGGCTCCGCAACCTGTCACCCATGGCGCCGGCGCGGCGGCTTCCGCTGCGCACGCTCCAGGCGTTGGCGGACTTGGTGGAGGACGCCATCAGCATCAACCCGCCCGAGCCGAGCGTCGACACGTGCGAGTTGCTGCAGCTGCCGGAGAGCAGCCAGGCAGCGCGCCGCGTGGAGCAGTGGCGCCATCTCGAAGCCACAGACCCAGCCACGCGGGCGTTGGTGCGGGCGACGGAGGCGTTGGTGGAGGCCAAAGTGGAGGCGTTGTCGCGCTACGGCCACACGTTGCGCTATCTGGCACAGATCAACCGGGAAACCGACCGGTGGACGCTCGGATGCGTGGAGGAGACGTTGCAGCAGGTGCGGGAGCAGTTGGGCGGGCACCGGCACCTGGCGAGCAGCAGCACGGGCCACCGGCATCTGGGCAGCGGCAGCGTGGGCACGAGCACGGCCGGGCTGCGGCGCGGCAGCAGCCACATGGTGCCGCTGCACGCGGGCCAGACGGGAACACCGGCGATGCCGCTGCCGTCACCGCTCCTGCTGTCGCTGCCGGTGGTGCGCGGGGTTCCGGCGGGAGAGGCGGTGAGCTCGCGGCTGCTGCGCGTGTCGCCGCGACAGTCGCCACGCCTCTCGCAGGTGGAGCTTGCGGGGATGCGTCCGGCGCGGGAGTCGCCGTTGTCGTCCGGGTCGCGGGCGTCGCCGTTGGGGTCGACGTCGCGGGGGTCGCCGCAGGTGAAGATCTCGGCAGTGCGGGCGGGGCCGTCCGGGCCGCTGCAGCCCGGGTCGCCGCCGGCGCTGGCGGCGTCGGGTCCCGCAGTGCACTCGCCGCAGCCGCGGCTTCCCGGGTCGCTGTCGCTGTCGCGGTCAGCGCTGCCGGCGTCGCGGCCGTTTCTCCTGCTGCCGCTTCTGGTGGCGCGACAGCCAGGGTCGCCGCCCAGTCCCGGAGGTGGCGGGCGCGGGCGGCGGGAGCAGCTTCTTCCGGTGGACACGCATGCGCGGTCGCGGTCACACGTGTCGCCGCACCGGCCGGTGCTGCCGGTGCCCAACTACGTGGCGGGGTCGCCCATGACGCTCGTGCAGCGGCTCCTGAAGCTGGGCGGGAGTCGGACGCCGGTGGAGACGACGCCGTTGCTGCTGGGGAAGCCGCCGATGCTGCCGCTTCTCGTGTCGACGGGGAGTGTGTCCAAGGCGGCGCCGCTGATCCGGGACTACGAGATCGTGAAGCCAATCAGCAAGGGGGCGTTTGGACTGGTGTTTCTCGCGCGGCGGCGGCTCACGGGGGACGTGTTTGCGATCAAGGTGCTCCGGAAACGGGACATGATTGCGCGGAACCAGGTGACCAACATCCGGCTGGAGCGGGCGATCATGATGGCGCAGGCGGACAGCCCGTACGTGGCGCGTTTGTACTCGACGTTCCAGCTGCTGCGCTACCTCTACCTCGTGATGGAGTACATGTGCGGCGGGGACTGCGCGGCGCTCCTCAAGGTGTGGGAGACGCTTCCGCCGGAGTGGGCGCTCAAGTACTGCCTGGAGATGGTGGTGATTGTGGACGACCTCCACCTGCGGGGGATTGTGCACCGGGACCTCAAGCCGGACAACTTTCTCATTGACCGGGCGGGCCACCTCAAGCTCATTGACTTTGGGCTTCTGCGCATGGGGGTGGCGCACCGGCAGCAGCGGGACCCGGCGGACCTGCCGGTGGTGGCGGCGGCACGGGCGGACCCGGCGCGGCACCGGCTGCTGCTGGTGACGCTGCTTCTGCTCGACCTCTCGATCAGCGCCATGTCGGACTTTAGCAATCTGCCGAGTCTGGAGTACCGCGGGGCGAGCGGGGAGTCGCCGGTGATCAAGCCGCAGATGCGGCGGACGCTGCTGAGCGTGCTGATGAACGAGAGCGGGGACAGCAACCCGTACGTGTTGTACGACCCCGACAGCACGAAGCAGTTCGTGGGCACGCCGGACTATCTCGCGCCGGAGACGATCCTCGGGGGGATGCAGACGGGCGCGGTGGACTGGTGGGCGATCGGGTGCATTCTTTTTGAGTTCCTGTGCGGGTACCCGCCGTTCCACGCGGCGACGCCGCAGGCGGTGTTTGCGAACGTGGTTGCGGGGCGGATCGACTGGCCGGAGGAGGAGCACCTTGTGGAGTTCATGCTGGAGGAGTGCCGGCTGTTGGTGGCGGGGCTCCTCGTGGTGCATGCGGGAGAGCGGCTTGGGCTGTGGCTGCTGCAGGACATCCGCAGCCACCCGTACTTTGCCGGGACGGAGTGGGAGCACCTCTGGGAGGAGAAGCGGGAGTTTGTGCCGGTGGTGGAGGACCCGATGAGCACGGACTACTTTGACCTGCGGGGCGCGGAGGAGGGGGTGTTCCACTACGATCTCCTGGACGGGGAGGAGGTGGGGGGCGGCGCGGAGGCGTCGGGGGCGGCGATTCTGCCGCTTCTTGTGAACGCGCGGCCGGTGTACTCGGGGTCGGCGGGCGGGAGCCCCGGGCTGCGGGCGCTTCTGCTTGCGCGGCCGCGGCGGGACCTGCGGCTTGCGGCGACACCGGACCTGGACTTTGGGTCGTTCCAGTTCCGCAACTACAACGCGCTCGATCGGAACAACAAGGACATGATTCTGCGGCTCAAGACGGAGCACTTGGAGCACCGACTGTCGGTGAGCAGCGTGCTGCTGCCGGACCTGGCGCGGGCGCGGGGCGGGTCGCTCCTGGGGAAGCTGCCGATGGTGAGCACGGCGCTGAGCGGAGAGGACTACGACTCGAACCCGCCGTCGCCGGCGGTGCCGGCGCTCCGGCCGTCGCTTCTCAAGGTGGGGCTGCTGCCGTCGCGGCGGTCGCTGCTGGTGCGGCTGGTGTTCCGGCCGCGGCTGTTTCTCCAGGAGGGCGCGAGTCCGCTGGCGAGCGACAGCGAGGAGAGCGTGCGGGTGCTGGCGTTGCTCCGGGTGCAGCAGCGGCGGGAGCTGCGGCGGCGGCTCGAGCTGTTTGCGAGCGACGGGCCGCAGTTCCGGCGGTTGGAGGTGGCGTTGTGCGAGCCGGACGCAGGGATGCGCGCGGTGGTGGAGCCTGTGTTGGCCAAGCACGGGTGCGTGGTGGTGGCGCTGCTGACGGGCGACCTGTTGGCGCGCAAGGTGACCGGGGACGTCAAGTTCGACCTTGTGTTTACGGCGTTGCGGCTTCCAGACGTGGAGAGCACGGACGTGGCGCGCGTGGTGCGGCACACGGAGGGCGCGAATCTGGACACGCCGTTCGTGTGCATCACGCGGTACGTGGCGGAGGCGCGCGCGAGCGGGGCGTTCGACTACGTGTTGGAGCAGCCGCCGAGCGAGCGCGCGTTGGTGGAGGTGCTCGAGAAGCTCTGTGACTGGCGCCCGCTCGACGAGGAGGCGGTGCTGGACGGCGAGTAGGCGGCGCCCGGCGGCGAGCAGCTACGGGGAATGCATGTATCCCGTCGTCAAAGGCAGGGCGCCACGCTGGCGGCCGCCTCTGCAGACCGGACGGTTGCTTTCGGGATGTCGTTTACCACTGCCGCCTCGGCATGGCGCGGCCGTGGAGATAAAAACCCCGTGGCGGCAGCGGCAGGTGGAAAAACCAGCGTCAAGGCGCGGCCGCGCGGCTGCCCAATCGGGCAGCAGGGAGCGGGTTGCCCGTTTGGGCGCGGCCCGCACCGCGCGGCCTGCACGCACCGCGCGTCCTGCACGCACCGCCATGACTCAGAGGCCCATCTGCATAAAGGTTGCTTCGCGGCGCCGGCCGCGGGCTCCCGTCCCCCATGCCTTCTTCCGTGCTTCTTCTCGGCTCCGGCTTCGTGGCCAAGCCCACTGTGGACATTCTCGCCAAGACCCCTGGCGTCAGCGTGACGGTTGCGTGCCGCACGCTTGACAAGGCGCAGGCGCTTGCCGGCGACGTGGCGTCGGCGATCCTGCTCGACGTGACGGACACGGCGGCGCTCGACGCGGCGGTGGCGCAGTTCGACGTGGTGGTGTCGCTCATCCCGTACATCTACCACGCGACGGTGGTGAAGCTGGCGATCAAGAACAAGAAGCACGTGGTGACGACGTCGTACATCAACCCGCAGCTCCGTGAGCTCGAGCAGCAGATCAAGGACGCGGGGATCATCGTGATGAACGAGATCGGGTTGGACCCCGGCATTGACCACTTGTACGCCGTCAAGACGATCGACGAGGTGCACCAGGCGGGCGGCAAGATCAAGCTGTTCCTCCTGTACTGCGGCGGCCTCCCCGCGCCGGAGGCGTCGGGCAACCCGTTGGGGTACAAGTTCCTGTGGCTGTCGCGCGGCGTGTTGCTTGCGCTCCGCAACCAGGCCAAGTTCTGGCTCGACGGCAAGGAGGTGGAGGTGCTGAGCGAGGGCCTCATGGCGCTGGCCAAGCCGTACTTCATCTACCCGGGGTTTGCGTTTGTGTGCTACCCCAACCGCGACCTGACGGCGTACAAGGAGTTGTACAACATCCCGGAGGCCGAGACGGTGATCCGCGGGACGCTCCGCTACCAGGGCTTCCCGGAGTTTGTCAAGGTGTTGGTGGACTTGGGGTTCTTGAAGGAGGACGCCAGCGAGCTCTTTGCCACGGCGGCCCCGTGGAACGAGGTGTTTGCCAAGTACATTGGCGCTGCGCTGAGCTCGGAGGCGGACATCACGGCCAAGATCGACACCTTGACCAAGTTCAAGGACGCGGCGGACCGCGAGCGGATTCTCTCTGGTCTCAAGTGGTTGGGCTTGTTCTCCACTGCGAACACGACGCCGAGAGGCAACCCGCTCGACACCTTGTGCGCGACGCTCGAGGCGTTGATGCAGTACGAGAGCGACGAGCGCGACATGGTGGCGCTCCAGCACAAGTTCGGCATCGAGTGGGCCGACGGCACGACCGAGACGCGCACGCTGACGCTCGTGGACTACGGCGACATCAACGGCTACTCGCTGATGGCCAAGTTGGTGGGGGTGCCGTGCGCCGTGGCGGTGCAGCAGGTGTTGGACGGCACCATCAAGGGCCCCGGCCTTCTCGCGCCCATGCTGCCGGAGTTGAACGACCCCATCATGAAGGAGTTGAAGGACAAGTACGGCATCTTCCTCGTGGAGAAGACGGTGGAGTAGGGCGTGTATAGCGAATGTGTTGTTTGTGCCCACGCGGGCGGTCTACGGGGGCGCGGGCGGCCCTGCTTTGTCCTCGCGCGCCTCCGCCAGGAGCGACGTCCGGCTGTTGAACCCGCTCGAGTTGCTCAGGCTTGCCGACCCCAGCTGCTCCTCCCGCTCAAGCATGCGCTGCCGCAACGCAAGCCACCCGTGCAGAGGCATGGCGGCCGCACCCACCACCGCGGTGATGGCCGCCGCAAGCCACTGGCCGGCCCCGCTGCCGCCGAGCGCCGGCAGCACGTCCGCCAACTCGTCGCCCACCACCCACAAGCACATGCGCACCACCGCCGGCGCCTCCACAAGGTCGCGGTCGCTCTGCAACACCTGGCACAACCGCCGCGTGCAGTTGTCGATCCACCACAACCGCTTGCGCGGCTCGCTGTGGTAGCGCCCCGCCCCCAACAACACTCCCGCGAGGAACCGTGCCGTGGCAAGCTCCGCGGGCGTCAACTCGGCCGCCGCCCCCTCCACGCCCGCCGCGTACTCCTGCAGCCACATCGAGTCCGGGAGGAGGAGCGCGTCGGCGGCATAGAGCCGCGGCGCCGCCTGTGCGGGCGCCATGGCGATCACCATTGGGAGCGCGTAGCCAAACGGCCCTGGACTGAGCCGGAGCCACAGGTGGCCCTGCAGCCGCGCCGGCCACGTGTGCGGCCGCGCCTCGAGCGGCTCGGGCGCCATCCACGCCGCCTCGCTGCAGGGGTGGAACAAACGCGCCCCGGCGGTGTTGTCGAGGCCGCGCACGAGCGGGAGGTTGTACACCACCAGAAGCACCGTGTCCATGATGTATGCGTGCCAAAAGAGACGCCGTCGCTCCTCCTCCGTCTCTGCCAGGCCGAGGTCCGCCTCCGTGCCTCCGCCGAGGTGCTGCAACGCGCTCCACGCCTGGCCGAGCCAGTGGTGGAGCGTCTCGCGTGTCGTGTTCGCTTGCGGCAGGGCCACGAGGTGGAGGTACACCATGGCGCCGTCGGCCAGCAGGACGGCCGCGCTCGCAAGCTGCTGCTGGAGGAGGGTGTGGAGAAACGGCGCCAACGCGTGGTGGGTGTTGGTGGCGGCCACCGCCATCATCAGAAGCAACACCGGGCGGCTCAACGCGCGGAGACAGCGGCCCAGGAGCACCAGAAACGGCCGCACGAGCGGCAGCCACACCCCCAACTGCGGCCGCACGCGGAAGTACATCTCCACCAAGTCGCACGCGACGCCGCACAGCACGCCCGTCTGCAGGAGCCAGTCCATGTGTGGCTCCACCGCCGCGAGGCGGCACACCTCGTGCTCGCCCCAGTCGAACAACAGAAACAGAAGCTCGTCACTGCGCGCGCACTCGGGCTCCGGCCGGAGCGGGTGCTTGAACGCCGCAGCCGCCGCCGCGGCAACCACCACCGTCTCGCCGTCGCGCGGCGGGCGGCGCTTGGGGTTCCGCGGGTACTTGTCGCTGGCCCGGCCGCGCTTCTTCTCGGCGCGGAGGTACGTGCACGGGCTCTTGACCTTGACACAGTGGCCGCACGGCGTCTCGCCGTCGCACCGCGTGCGCCACAGATTGCACAAGTCGCAGGCGCGGCGGATGCGCTTGGGCCTGGCGGGCAGCGGCGGGTCCGCCGACATTGGGTGTGCGGGGGAACAAACGGAGAGGGCGCTCGTGGCACGCGGCGGGCGCGGTGCGAGGGGAGGTGCCGCGCGCGCTAGCGGTGAGCACGGCCGCCCGCCCCCCGGCCGTGGCCTCCGGCTGCGTCGCCAGCGGGCCCGGTGGCTCCTGACGCCGCGGGGGCTCTCTGGCCTAAGCCGGGGGCTAGGCCAGTGCTAGTGCGCGGTGCTGGCGGCGCGGTGCAGACGCCGGACGCCTACGGGACGGCCTGGGTCGACGCGTTTAGGCACGCTCGCCACGGAGTGCTAGGTGGGCGTGGTGCGGCCGGCGCGGCGCGGCCGGCGGGTGCTGGACGGCGCGCAGCCCCTGCCGGTGGCCAGCATCTGGGGGAGGGCCCGCGACCGCACTGACGCCACAGTGCTTGGCAGGACCTCGTTGCTGACGCCATGTCGCGCTAACCCGCGCGGGAGGGTGCGGAGCGCGCGCCGCCGCCGCAGCACCCGCACCGCCGGCACACGACACGCGGGCCAAGCACCGCGCACGCCCGCCCGAGTGCGCGCCGCAGGCACCCGTGCGCGCGCTGTGCCCAGGTCTGCCGCCGCGGCCCGCCCGGAGCAGCGGGGGTGCCGCCCGGACGACGCGTGCACCGCTA
>JAJMSD010000018.1:0-10256 GCA_030558265.1 [Candida] pseudocylindracea
CTTCCGATCTGGGGCGCTGCGCCCGCCGCCGCCACCTCCGCCCTCCCGCGCCCGCCGCCGTGCTCGCCACCGCTCGGCTGGCACCACATGCCGTTAACACGCACAGCGCGCCACACTCCGCTGCACGCGGCCCGCCAAAAGTTTCACACAGACGGCGCCCGCGAGCGGTCTCCGAATCCCGGCGCCGCGACCGCCAGACCGCCCCTGTGCCGGACGCCGCCGCCGCCATCTCCACAGCCCCCAGACAATTGACTCCCCATTGTGTACGCAGCGTCTACGCCACAGCGACCGCCAATCATGCCACGGAGATCAGTCCCCGCTCTGGCGCTCGACTACGCATGGCGGGCTATTCCACAGCTGCGCCGTGCTCACGCATACGTCGCCAGTCCCTCGTCTACCGCCGCGCCGCCGCTTATGGTTTGCGGTTCTGCGCGGAGAGCCCAGCATAGCCGCCGGCGGAGTCAAGAACTGCCGCCGAGCCCGCTCCACCGTCCGTCGCCGCTGCCGCCCGCCGCCCCGCCGCGCGTGCCCACCGCGTGTCCCGGCACCGCGCGCGCCCCGTAGCCCCCGGCCGGACGCTGCACACGCACACCGGGCTCATGTGTGCCGCCCCGCAGCGCAGTGCAGCACGCCGCGCCGCTCCTCCGCGCTGCCGCAGGCCTGCGCTGGGCGTCCACACCGCGCGTCGCCTGCTCCACCGCCAGCAGCGCGCAGTGGCCAATGCCACATGCCCGCGACAATCAGCCGCGCCGGCCCCGCTGCAGACCGCTCGCCGCTGTGTTGCCACGAGAGCCGCGCTCCAGACCCACTCTAGCGCGCGCGCTAGTGTCGCACCTCGCTGCGGCCTGCTGCCACGGCGGGCGCACAGGCCGCACCGATCAGCGCCCTCTGCACCGTTCCCGCACGCCCTGCTGCCAGATTGCGCACAGCCGCCGCCCGCGCGACCCCGCCTCGCCGCCACGGACGTCGGTCTCCGTCCCCGCCGCCGTCCTGCCCGCCGCCCGTCACGTCCGCCGCCATTCCTTTCCCCTGCACCGCTAGTGCGGCCGCGCGCCGAGCTGCCCCCAGACACCGCTCGCTACATTAGCAGCCCGCGCGTCGCCCACGCAGCCCGCTGCCAACTCCTGATCCAATGCACCGCGGCCCGCCGTACCGCACGTTTCAGAAAACGCACAGCACCTTGCTCCGAACTCCGGGTGTCGAGCGGCCACGGCGCCGAGCGGCAGGCACCGCACCGAAACGCCCAATGCAGCACGGACGCCCCGGCGCCGGCGCCACCGGGCCCGCGATCAGCGCCTCGAGATCACCGCATGCCGATCCAGTTCTGGCAGAAGACAACACCACCGCAGCCGCAGGCATGACCTCACAGCCCGCGCAGCGTCCGTGCCGGCGGCCTCGTATACGCTGTTTAGCGGTGTTTCTTGAAACAGGTGGCTGCCTGTGGCCGCCGCCGTCGGCGCCCGCGGGCCGTCCACCGCGCGACGAGTGCCGCGGCCGCGCGGCGCCCGCCCATATTCCTGGCGCTGTGCACCCACTGGGCCGGGTTAGACCAGACTAATGCGCGCAGCTCCACGGCCATTGCAGCACGGCCGCCCGACTCCCGGCCGCCGCCGCGGCCCGGTGGCAGTGCAATCGCGCTCTGCAGCAGGCACGGTCCGCGGCACAGTCACGGTCCGCGGCACAGTCGCCACCTGCAGCACAGTCGCCACCTGTGGTCCACCGCGCTGCTCGGCCGGCCCCTGGCCCGTGCGCCGCCTCCGCGCTGGCCCGTGCGCCGCCTCTGCGCTGGTCCGGCGTTGCAGAACGCACCGGCGACGCGAAGCTATACGAACCCTGGCCGCTCCATAGTCCAACGCACCGTGCGCGCTACGGTGCTCGTCCGTGCGGGGCGCAGACGCCAGCACCAACCACCGCTACGCCCCGCCCGTCTCCCGCGCCCGCCCGGATGCAGCCAGCGCCCCTGCCTGCCCTCCGTCGCCCGCCCGCATCCCCGCCCATGTGTCCGCGTCGCTATGGTCCGGCCGCTGCAGCACCCCGCCGCCCCGTGCCCATACGCCCGACCGTGACTCAGGGGCAGGACTAAAACAGCCCGCCTCGGCTCACACCACCGCCCGACGCGGACCCGCTCCTGTCTGCATGCCCACGCCGCGCCAGTGCCCATCACCAGGCCGCTCCCCAGCCATCCTCGGAACCGGCCGCGGTAGCGTCGCGGCACATACTCCCGCCCCTGCTAGCACCCCGCCGGCAACCGTCGGCCGCCGGCTAGCACCCACCCGGCTGCCGCGCACCCCCGCCGCCCCATCTAACACCGCGCTAGCGCGCCTTCCTCCCAAGACCCCGCCGCGTGCCGCGCTCGCGCCCAAGCAGTAGTCGTTGCAACCCCCTGCCGCCGCCATCCCCAGCCTGTCGTCCCGCCATCCCGGCCCGCTTCTGCGCCCTCCTCGCCGCCGCCTCCGCCGCCCGCTCTCCGCGTCCACCCCGTCCACCGCGTCCACTCTCCACCGCACCAGCGCGCACACGTGACCATATGAACACGTGACCACATGCACGCTGGCGCCCACAAACTCCGGCCCACCAACCACCGGAAAGCCCCCGGAATTGAATTCCGTTGTCCACGCCGCACGCCTGACGCGACGATGCTGGTGGCCTACGACGAGCAGCACGAGCCCGGCGCGCCCTCCGGCCGCTCGCCGCCCGCGCCCCACGGCGCGCCCATCGAGATCCTCGACTACTCCAGCACGCCCCTGCTCGACTACCACCTCCCCAAGCGCACCCCCACGGACCCTGCGTCTGCCGCCGCGTCCGCACCGCCGCTGCTCCCGCTGCTCCGGCGCAAGCCCGGCCCCAAGCCCGGCAGCCGCAAACGCCTGTGGGTCTGGCGCTGGTTCCGCCAGAACCCCAACGACCCCTCCGAGGCCACCTGCGACGTGTGCGGCCGCCACCTCCGCCGCAACGCCACCGACCGCGGCCTGCCCAAGAAGTTGGTCGAGCACCTCCGCGTCCACCGCATCCTGCCCGCCGACGCCAACACGCTGCAGCGGCCCTTTTCCGTCGTCACCGAGCTCCCGCCCAAGCACGACCGCACCGCCAGCCCCCCCGCCGGCCCTGCGCCTCCCGCCGCCCACGCGCCTCCCGTCTTGCAATACCGCCTGCCGCCCCGCCAGATGGTCCCCATCCAGCCGTACCCGCCGCTCATGCCCTACCCCTCCGCCCACCCGCCCCACCCGCCTCCGCACACCGACGCCGACGCGTACTCCCCTGTCGGCTTCCAGAAGGCGGTGGTGCGCTTCCTCGCCGAGAACAAGCTCCCCATCCTGGTGGTGCAGCTGGCTCTGTTCCGCCAGCTTGTGGGCGAGTTGCGGCCCCAGCTGGTTGCCGCCATCGCCGACCTCACCGTCTTGTACCTGGGCTTGCTCGAGGTGCTCAAGAACGAGGACGACGGCGACGGACCCGGCTTGTTCCCCGCCAGCCACCGCCCGCCGCCGCCGCCGCCGCAGCAGCAGCACGGCTCCGCCCCCGGCTCGACCCAGTGGGACATTCTCCACTAGCCCGCGCTCCTGCGCGCCACATCCATTCGCCGGCCGCGACCAGCGCTACCCCGCCAACGCCAAGTCCTTGGGCCGGAACCCAAGGCGCACCACGCTGCCGTGCCCCACCCCAACCTCCTGGCTGAATGCCTGCACACTCACCGCCCGCCCCCGCATCTGCCGGAGCCACTCGGAGATGCGCGCCGCGCCCTGAACATAGCCTCGCTCCACGCTGCCAATGCCACACCACTCCATCACCTCCTCCGGCGTCTCCAAGTGGAGCCGCACGTGGCCGCCCCCCGTCGCAAGCACCACCGCCACCGGCACCCGCACGTGTGGGTCGTGCACCCGGTACTCCCCCGCCTCCTCCACATAGCGCTTCACAAACACAAACGCCGGCGGCGGCCACACGCCCACCACCTCGCCCTCCACCCACTCCTGCTCCGCCCCGTGCTGCGTGCGCACGCTCCGCTGGGCAAGCTGCTCCGCCACCACCGCGTCCAGCAGCAGCCCCCGGAGCTCCGCCAGGAGCCGCAGCTCCGCCAGAAGCCGCAGCTCCGCCAGAAGCCGGGTCTCGTCCACAAAGTGGAGCTCCCCGCCCTCCAAGAGCAGCTCCTCCTCCATCTTCACCACCGTCTCCGCACACGTGTCGTACCACAGGTCCCCGAGAAGCCGCCGCGGAAACACCTCGCCCCACCCGCGCCCAAACCGCTCCACAAACGCCGCCGGCAGCGCCACCAACCGCCGGCACAACCCCTGCAACCGCTCCCCTTCCTCCACCAGCGCCGCCTCCATCTCCGGGAACACCACCAGCGCCGCCACCACCTTGCCGTCCACGCACCCGCGGTACTCCTTCGGCTGCACCACGAGCCGCACCACCAACAGCAGCTGCACCACCTCCGCCGCCGAGCCCAGCCGGAACGCCCGCTCCCGGATCCGCTGGTACTGTTGCCACAACCGCCCGTGCACCTCCGAGTACACCACCACCTCCATCACCTGCCCGCTGCCGAACGGCGCCCACGCGTCGCCCGCCGCCGCCCGCTCCCGCACCACCCACTCGCTCTCGACGCGCGCGTTCGTCGTCCCGTCCGCCACGTACATCCGGAGCGCGTCGCCCCGCGCCTCTCCGCCCACGCCCACCACGAGACAGAACACCACGCTCTCCCCGCCCCCCGGCCGGAGCTCCGACACCGTCGCGCACCGCATGGCGAAATGTTTATTGCGCGTCTACGGCCGGGCAAACACCTTGCCCCAAAACAGCCGGAAGCGGCCCCGGCGCTTCTCCGCGGGCGCTGCCTCCGCCTGCTCGTCCGCCTCCGCAATGGCATCCAACTTGGGCACCGGCTCCTCCTCCACCACCGTCTCCGGCGGCGACTCCACCGCCACGGGCGCCACGGGCGCCACGGGAGCCGCCGGCACCGCCCCGCGGAGCAGGTGCCGCCGGAACCCCGTGTGCGCCGTCCCCGTGTAGCCCCCCGCCACCCCCGGCACCTCCTCCGCCGCGCGCTTTCCCGCCGCCCGGGTCTCCTCCGCCTGCCGCTCGCCGTGGACCTTGGCCTCCGCCGCCTTCATCGCCGCCGCCCACATGTCCGCCTCCGAGATGCGTGGAATGTCCAACGGCTTGGGCGGCTCCACCGCGGGCCGCGCGCGCGGCGAGCCGTGTACCGACGGCACAAACAGCGCCCGCCGCGGCGACGCCGCCAGCCCGGGGGACGCCCACGCGTGCTGGGCCGGCGCCACCGGCGGGGCCAACGTGGCGTACGCATGTGCCCCGTCCGGTTCCCGCGGCGGCGCCACTGCCACCCGCCGCTGCTCGGGCGATGCCTGGAGCGTGAGCGTCGTGTCAGCCGCCGCCGCCAGCACCGGCGACACCGGCAGCGCCAGCACCAGCCCCAAGCCATCGCTGGCGTCGGCAAACGTGTCGCTCCCAGACTCGCTGGGCGCGCCATGCGTGTGGCCACGCTTGAGAATCAGCTTCCGCGGGTTTCGGTGGCGGTGCGCCGGCTCGTGCCGCCCCTCCTGCGCCTCCCGGGCGTCCTCCCGCGGCAGCTCAAACGGCGCGCTGAGCCGCGGCAGCACCTGCACCAGCGACGGCGTCTCCACCCGCGCCGCCTCCTGGCCCATGCCCAGCCCCACGTCCGCCACCTCGGGCTCCTGTGGTGCTAGCTCGGGGTCGTCGTACACCGGGTCCAACTGCTCGGGCACGTGCCCGCCGTCAAACCCATCAAGCACGTAGTTCTCGTCCGCCTCCTCGTCAATGTGGTCGTACGTGGTCGTCTCTGTCTGCACCACGGCGTACCCGCCCGTCGGCAACCCGCGGAGCGTCCGGCGCGTCACCAGCGTCGTGCGCCCGTACGCATCGGTCGTCTTCGTGGTCTTGATGACGGTGCGCAGCCCACCGGCACTCTGGGCCAGGCTCGTGGACATGAGCAGCAGATGCCGCGGCACCTGCGGCGCCAGCACCCCGAACCCGCTCAGCGCCTGGCTCAGAAACAGGCCAAAGCGGTACAGCTTGGGCCCCGTCTGGAGCAGGTTCAGCCGCGCGGCAGGCTGGCGGAAGGGCGCCTGGCGCACCCCCGCCAGCTGCATCAGCATGGTGCGGCCAGGGGCCTGGCGCAGCGAGCGCGGCGCCCCCTGCTGCAGCCGTGCCTGCTGCTCGCGCGCCTGCGAGTTGCGCAACGCCGTGGCGGCGGCCTGCAGAGAGGTGTGGAACGAGGCCAGGCTGCCATTGCGCGCCAGGTAGTCGGCAATCGAACCCGTCGCCAGCGGCGGCACGCCGCTCGCGTACAGGGCCAGCGGCCGTCGCGAGGAAAACAAGCCCATACAAACGGCGCTACCGCCTTCTCTGCGTTTGCTGTGCCGGGTCGTGCGGCTGCAAACCGGCATGTGCGGCTCACGTGCGGCTCACGTGCACGTTGCCCCGGTTTTGGCCGAGCGCGGTCGTGCCCGGGCGAAAGGGACGCGCATCGCCGGGCCAATGAAAAGCGCGGGCGGCGGGTGACCGACGCTCCCCACCACTTCCATGACCGTTGAAGATCTCAAGAACACGCTCGCGCTGCTCCAGGCACGCATTGTGGCCCTCGAGGAGAAGGCCGGCATTGTGCCGAAGGTGCAGAAGTCCGTGCAGATGGTGTTGATCGGCCCCCCCGGCGCCGGCAAGGGCACCCAGGCGCCGAACCTCAAGGAGAAGTACTGCGCCTGCCACCTCGCCACCGGCGACATGTTGCGTGCTCAGGTGGCGGCGCAGACGGCGCTCGGCATTGAGGCCAAGAAGATCATGGACGCCGGCGGCTTGGTGCTGGACGAGATCATGGTGAACATGATCAAGCTGGAGTTGGAGAACAACGCCGACTGCAAGAGCGGCTTCATCCTCGACGGCTTCCCGCGCACCATCCCGCAGGCCGAGAAGTTGGACCTGATGTTGGTGGAGCGCAAGACCCCGTTGAAGAACGCCGTCGAGCTCAAGATCGACGACGAGTTGCTCGTTGCCCGCATCACCGGCCGCCTCGTGCACCCGGCCTCCGGCAGACTGTACCACAAGTTGTTCAACCCGCCCAAGAAGGACATGACCGACGACGTGACCGGCGAGCCCCTCGTGCAGCGCAGCGACGACAACGCCGACGCGTTGAAGAAGCGCCTCGTCACCTACCACAAGCAGACCGAGCCCATTGTCGAGTACTACAAGAAGACCGGCATCTGGTCGGGTGTCGACGCCTCCCAGCCGCCCAAGACCGTGTGGGGCGACATTCTCAAGTGCCTCGGCCAGTAGAAGCGATCGTACATAAGCTGAACAAGGTCTGTGCCTACTCCGCCACGGCCGTGAGGAACTGCTCCACGTCCGCGAGCCACGGGTCGAACGTCGGCGCGTTCTCGAGAAACAACAGGTGGTGGCCCTTCGGGTACGTCTTGAGCTGCACCTCCTTCAGCGGCACCATCGCAAGAAACCGCCGCAGCCCGTCAATGTCGTTGATGTAGTCGAGCTCGCCGTGCGTGATGAGCACCGGGAGGTCCGCACGGAAGTCCTTGATGTACCCCGCGTCCAAGAGCCGCTCCCCGCGCTCCAACATGTCCTTGAACTGCTGGAGCGTGCCCACAGGCTCCGAGTAGGGGTCGTTCAAGAGGTAGTCCTGCCACGGGCCCTTCTCCACAATGTAGTCCGCCTCGAGCCCGGCGTTGAACTTGAAGTTCGGCATCACCCGGGCCACCTGCGTGAGCGCGCCCCGGAGAAGCGGGTTCGGCCGCGTCTTGGGGTGGCTCGTGATGAGCGGGCCCACCACCACGCACCCGGCCAACTCGTTGCGGAACTTGCCCAGCACGCAGTAGTTGAGGATGATCCCCAGCCCCATCAGGTGCCCGAGAAGGATCACCTTCTTGTTCGGCGCCTCCTGCGCCAACACGTGTGCCAACACGTTGTCCAAGTCGTTCATCGCGTGGAACTCGTTCGTCTTGCCCCTCTCGCTGCCCACCAGCGTCAACCCGGCACCGCGCTGGTCAAAGAAGAAACACTCGAACCCGCGCTGCGCCAACATGTCGCACACGCGCCAGTACACCTGGGCGTGCTCGGCAAAGCCGTGCACCACCACCACGCGGGCGCGGAACGGCACGTCGGCGGGCACCTTCCACACCACCGTGCGGAAACGGCAGCCCGCAAGCTCGAGAAACAGCTCCACGGGCTGCACCGTGGGCGTGTGCGGCGGCGGCGCCGGCGGATCAACAGAAACAGCCATGTTCAGGGGGAGAAGTGGGGGATGGCGGGGAGACGGAGATATGCACGCATGTGATCTTGCGGGAAACACCTAGCTCGCGAAACGCCTCGCGCCGCCAGCACCAGGACCCAGCCGCCCGCTGCTGCCGGACCCGTGGACCCGCCTGGAACCGGCGCGGGACCCGTGCAGCACCGGTGCGGGACCCGTACGGAATTGGACAGACGCCTCGAAGCTCTGAAATTAGGCGGCATTCCGCGGGCTTTAGTGGTTGTGGGCGGAGCTGTAGCGCTCCAGGGCCGGCGCGCCGGCCGGCGGTGCTGCGGCGGTGTGCGACACGGCGTGCGACATGGCGTGCGACAACGCGTCCGCGTGCGACAACACGTCTGCGTGCGACAACGCGTCCGCGTGTGACAACGCGTCCGCGTGCGACAACACGTCTGCCATGCTGTGCGCAGCCGTGTCTGCGAAGCGTGCGTCGTCCGCGAGGCACGGCAGCCCCGCAGCGCGAGACTTGGCGTCGTCCGCGAGCGAGTGCTGGTAGGGCAGACCGCCGGCGCGCGTCGACCCCAGCGACAACCACAGAGGCGCGCCCGTCGCGGAGTGCTCGCACAAGAAGCGGACCACGTCCAGCATCCACCGGCTGGCGATGGGCGCGGGCGCGAGGTAGATGGTGTGGCGCGCGTACTCGTACGTGAGGAGCAGCACGTTCAGCGACGGCACCATGGCGAGAAAGCGCCACAGGCCCTCGATGTCGTTCACCACGTCCGCCTCGCTGTGTGTCACGAGCACCGGCACCGTGTCGTCGAAGCCCTGGAGAAAGTGGTGGTCCACGAGCCGCTCCCCGAGACTGTGCATGTCCTGGAGCAGCTGGAGCGAGCCCACCGTGTTGCGGTACGTCATCTTCATGTAGTCGAGCCACGGGCCCTTGTGCACAAGCTGCTCGGGCTTGATCTGCGGGTTGAAGCGGAGGTTGGGCGCCACCTTGACGGCCTGCTTCATCGCGCCCACGAGCACGCGCGGCGGCCGCGTCGTCTCGTGGATGGTGATGAGCGGCGCGCTCGACACCACCCCCGCGAGGTGCTCGCGGTAGCGCCCGCCGACACAGTAGTTGAGCACGAGCGCCCCACCCAGCAGGTGCCCGAGAAGAAACACCTTCAAGTTGGGCGCGGGGTGGCCGAGCACGTGCGTGAGAATGGCGTCCAAGTCGGCCATCGCCAGCTTGCTGTCGGTGATGCCGCGGCTCGCGCCCACCAGCGTCATGCCGGCGCCGCGCTGGTCGTACACAAAGCACTCAAAGCCCTGCTGCGCGAGCGCGTCGCACACGGGCCAGTACAACTCGGCGTGCTCGGCAAAGCCGTGCACCACCACCACACGGGCACGGAACACCACGTCGGCGGGCACGCGCCAGAGCACCGTGCGGAAGCGGAGGCCGTTGAGCGGCACAAACAGCTCCACGGGCTGCACCGTGGGCGTGTACGGCGGCGGCGGCGGACGGGCAGGCATGGAGCGGGACGCACGGGCAGGCATGGAGCGTGCCGCACGGCCGGGGCGGGCGGCATATATACCCCGTCCCCAGAGCCCGGCTACGCCCATCGGCATGCGCCGTTGGTGAAACAGCGGCAGATCCGAGGCGTCCCCATGCGTGGAAGCGCCGCGACCCTGAATTACTGGGCACATCGCGCATGCATGCTGTGGGCCCATTCGTACCACGCACAGCGGCAGGCGGGACCGGACCGAACCCCGGGCGGGTGGCCCACAACCCGGCGTGCACGGGCCGACACAGCGCCGCGCCCGCCTCCGCCCGTCCGCGACTCACGCCGAGCCACAAACCTAAACCGTGTGACTGCCAATCCCCCTGGGTGATCCTAGACGACGGGCTCCACGCGACCCCCGCGCAGCCGTTCATGCGCCGCGGCTGGGGCGTGCTGCAGGCAGCTGCGCGGCGGCTCCCCAGATCCTCCCAGCACCGGCGGCGTGTCCGCACCGGCGGCGTGCATGAACCGGCGGCGTGCATGAACCGGCG
>JAJMSD010000018.1:10270-27488 GCA_030558265.1 [Candida] pseudocylindracea
ACCGGCGGCGTGCATGAACCGGCGGCGTGCATGAACCGGCGCTTTTCGCGCCGTCCCGCCCCCATGGCGCCTGCCGACTTCATCCGCGAGCTCGACTCGCTCACAGTGGGCCTGGAGGTGGCGATCCGCAGTCTCACCGCCCTGGCCGCGGCCGAGGTGATGCACGCCGGCGAGATCGTTGCCGCCATCGAGAACCGCATCAACCGCGCCGTGCCGTCGCAAAAGCTCTACGCCTTCTACGTGTTGGACAGCATCTGCAAGAACATCAGCAACCCCTACAGCGTGCTCTTTGCACCCAAGGTGGCGACGCTCTTCATCCGCAACTACACGCTTGTAGACGACACGGTGCGCCAGAAGCTCATCAACCTCTTCACGCTGTGGCGCGACACCCGCACGGCGCTGGGCGCAGCCGTCTTCCCGCCCGGCACGTTGGACCCCATCGAGGACTTTGTCTTGAAGGCCACGCGGCCCGAGCTGCTGTGCAACGTCACCCTGCTTGTCGCCTTGATCGACGAGATGGTGCCAGTGGTGCGCGCGCGCCTCATACATAGCCCGCATGATAGCAAGTTGACCACCCAGTTGGAAGGCTTGACGGACATCCGCAAGTTGCTCTTGGGGACGCAGTTGCCTACGAAGGCATTGGCGCAGATCCAAGACCGCTTGAACGTGTTCCGTGACGAAATCAGGGCTGCGGGCGCCCGCCTGCCGGTGGGCGCGCCCGCCAACATGCGTCTGCCGCCGGGCGCCGCCGCCAGCAGCTACCGGGCGCCGCCCCAGCCCTCCGTGGGCAACATCCACCCCGCGCGTGCCGCCTTGTTGCAGCGCTCGGCACCGCCGCCGCGCCCCGGCACCGCCCGCTCGGCGTTGGCCCAGTTGATGCTGAGCGGCGTTGTGGGCGGCAGGCCCGCCGTGCCCGCCGCGCCCGCTACCGGCCCGGCTGCTCCGGCTGTTCTGCCGGCGGCGGCTCTTCCGCCCTTGGAGCTTCTCCGCTCGTTGGTGCACGGCTCGGGGCTGGCCACGCCAGGTGCGCTGCCCGCATCGGCGGGCGAGAGCGGCGCCGCGCTCGGCGGCATCTCGCTCCTGTCGCTCCAGCTGTTGCTTCCCGGCGGCGGCAAGAAGGCGCCCGGCGAGGCACTCGAGCGGGAGCTCGTGTACACGCAGGTGGCGGCGGACGCGGAGGCGTTCATTGCCAGCAAGGAGAACTACGCCCATTTCCACGGGCTCCTCTACGAGCTGCTTCGTGCCAAAAAGTGCGACACCTGCGGGCGCCGCTTCAACCTCAACAACCCAACCGAACAGGCATACTACGAGACGCACCTCGACTGGCACTTCCGTGTTCAGCGCAAGGCGCTCGAGGCGAGCGGCCGCGTGGTGCTGAACCGCGTGTGGTATGTTGACGAGGCGGCGTGGACGCGGTTCCGCGACTACGAGGAGATCTTGGAGTTCAACCCGGTGCTGCATCTCCGCAACGGCGAGGCGGCGGTGACGGTGGTGGCGCCGGAGCAGCACGTGCCGCCGCCGCAGGACGTGGTGATCAAGCCCGGCGAGGACACGACGGTGGTGTGCCTGGTGTGCAAGGACACGCTTCTGGGCGTGTACAACGACGACACGGGAGAGTGGGTGTGGAAGGCGGCGGTGCGGGTGCGCCACGGCGGCTCGGACGCCATCTACCACCACCAGTGCTACCAGGACATGGTGCGCGAGCAGAGCACCAAGCGGGCCGGCGGCGAACTCGGGGGGGACGTGAAGCGCGAGCGCGTCGAGTGAGCCCCGGGCTCGGAGCACCGGGTGCGAGCGCGTCGACAGCTAGTCAATAACATGTATCTACAACAAGGAGGCACGCAGCCTCTACTTCAACAACTTGTCAAAGGCGGGGATCAAGCTCTGGGCGAGCGCAAACGAAAACACCAACTTGGGCCCCGTGGTCAACAACTTCGGGGTCAAGCCCTTGAAGAACGCAGTCAAGCCCTCCTGCTTGGCCATGTTCTTCAAGATGGTGAAGCCGCCCTCCGGGTTGTCAAAGTTGCGGTTCTGGATCCGCGTCTTGATCACGTCCAACGGCGCCAGCACAATCAACAGCGCCAGCGCGCCCACAATCGACGTCACAAAGTTCTGCGTCCACGTCGCGGAGCTGTAGTCCTTCAACCCGAAAATGTACTCCTTCGCAAACGCATT
The DNA here is from genome assembly GCA_030558265.1 of [Candida] pseudocylindracea. NCBI lineage: Eukaryota > Fungi > Ascomycota > Pichiomycetes > Serinales > Debaryomycetaceae > Limtongozyma > [Candida] pseudocylindracea. Next base: position 12,446 of record JAJMSD010000018.1, read on the forward strand.
GCCGCCAAACAACGCGAACGAGCCCGGCGCATTGCGGGCCATCGTCCACCCAATGCCGCGGTACAAGCCAAAGCCCTCGTCCGCAATGATCTTCAAAAAGCCGCGGCCCTTGAACAGCTCCGGGTTCGTCTGGCGCTTGATCTTGAGCACGTCGAGCGGAAGAAGCACCACCTCGCCGATCCCAATCATCAGACCCGCCGTCGCCAGCATCAATGCCTTGCCAGTCTTGGCCCCAAACGCGCTCTCAAACAGCGGCCCGAAGTTGCGCGTGAGGAACTCGTTCGCAAACGGCTGCCCGCCGTACTTGTACACGCGCTGCATGATCTTGTACACGGCCGCGTACCCCAACCCGGGGAACAACGTAAAGAGACGCTTGCCCAACGGCTTCGACGCGTGCTCGCGGAACACCACCGAGTTGAGCTGCGCCGCCGTCGCCACCTTCGTGCTGTTCAGCATCAACCGCTTCAGCACCGTGTCCACGGGGTGGAACACCGCAATCTCGCAGATGCCCGCCGCCGCCAGCCCAAGCACACGCGCAGTGCCCAGCTGTTTCTTGTCAGTAGGGGGAGACATCGGAATAAAAAGGGATGGAAGTGGGCGGTCGCGATGCGGGGGCAAATGGTGAAAAAAAATTAAGCGCGGTGTCGAGTCCTTTCCCGATCGGGACGGCGCAGGGACAGCGCAGGGATCTCTCCGCGCCTCGCCCGGGTGCTGCCGGCGCCGGAACGACTACGCGGCAGACGCGGCCGCCCCCGATGCTGCGGCTGCGGCCGCCACCCGCTCCCGCGCCTCCGCCTCGCGCTGCTTCCGCACCTGCCGCGTCACCGCGTCCTCGCGGAGCCCGCCCGACGTCTTGGCCGCGTTGATGGCGCGCGTGGCAAACGCCGTGGCGTTCCGGCAGAGCACGGCCCGATGCTGCGCCGCCTGGGACACCGGTAACCGCTGGCGCTGGAGGTCGCCGTCGGCGCGCGCAATGCACACCGTCGCAAGGTCCACGAGACTCTGGCCGAGCCGCGGATCCCCGTCCCTGCGGTCGCTCTCCACTCGCTCCTGCAAAAGCGCCTGGGCCTGCTTGTGGCACCGGTCGAGCGCCGTGAGCGCGGCCCACTCCGTTGCCGCGTCTGTCTCCTCGCGTCCGTCGAGCCACGCCTGTACCAGGTCCCCCGCTGCCATGAAGGCCTCGGGCAGCGCCGGGAGCGGAGCGCTGTGCCAGTACGCCTCGAGGTCCGCAAGCTCCGGGATGCGCGCGCCGCCACAGTACACCCACGCCACCCGCACGTCGAGCGGCGGGTCCGATACAAGCCCCTCGGCTGCCTGTGCCAACCGCACCACGGCGTCTTCTGCTGTGGACGCCGCCGCACCCCCGCGCGCCTCCCACACGGCCGCACACAACCGGAAGGCCGCAGCCGCGGTGTCGTTCCGTTCCTCCTCCAGCGCCTCCGCCTGCGCCGCCACCAACTGCGCCAACACCTGCACCCCCCACATGCCGCTCTCCGCGTCGCCCTCCTCCGCCGCCAGCGTGCACGCCACCGCCACGTTGAACATCAAGTCGGCCGACACCTCGCTCGCCGCCGCCGCCGCCGCCCACGCCGCCCGGTGCGCCGCCACCACACGGCCCACGCTGCCCACCACCGGGTCGGCCGCAAGCTCCACGGCCCCCACCCCCGGCAACTGCGCCACTGCCACCGGCTCGTAGCGCGTGTAGACGTGCAAGCGCAAGCGCGCGCCGTTGTATGCCGCCGCCACGGGCTCCAGTCGCACCGCCGCGCCGTAGCTATCGTACGCCTGCTGGTAGAAGCGCAACGCCTTGGAGAGGTCCAGGCCAAACCAGCGGTCGCCGCTCTCCTCCGCGTCCGCGCCCGCCTCGAGGGGATCCACAGAAGACATTGCGCCGCTCGCCCTCATCGCACGCGCCGCACGCGCATGTCTGCCATCACGAGCGTGCTGGCGATCCCGTCGGCGGCGGAGGTGGGGTTGGCGGAGCCGCGGCTCCAGCTCGACCTCTACTGTATCCTCCTCCTCGTGTACCGCGCGCCAGACGCCAGCCGCATGAAGCCCAGCGACGTGCTCGTGACGGACCTCACCTCGAGCCGCCACACGAGCATGTTCCACGAGTACCAGCTCGGGCGCCACGCGGTGGGACGCCTGGACGGCCTCCGGTTGGCGTACGCGCACCGCAAGAGCCGCGACTTGGCGGCGCACATTGGCGGTCTCGACATCCACGACCGCGTCGGCGCCGACGTGTCCGCGCGCTGCATCGTCGCCAAGGTGACAGGCTACCTCAAGACGTACAACGCGCAGATCGAGGGCAACGCCAACACGATCGAGCTTGTTGGAGACGCCGAGATGGTGCAGGCGTGGGCGCTGGAGACGGGGCCGTTGTACCGCTTGGTGCAGCGGATCGTGCGCATCCAGGACTACGCGCCGGCCGTGAAGCAGCTTGTGGGCAAGGAGCCGGGGCCGTTGACACAGCGCCACATCAGCCACGACGAGAGCATCTACATCAGCGAGGACGACGAGAGCGTGCGCATGCCGACGTGGGACCCTGCCGCGCCCAGCCAGAAACGCGTGCGCTACGACGTGCCCGGCGAGGCGCCGCCGGAGTTCACCGCGCCGGTGCTCGCGCAGTCCACCGCGCCTCCCACGGCGTCCTCCACGGCAGCCGAGCCGCTCTCGTCCGCCGTCGGCCCACCGCCTGCCGCCGCCCCGCTGGTGAGCCTGTTCTTTGGGCCGCACGCGGCAGACCCACACCGGTCCGAGCCGGCGCTGCACGCGGCGTCCGCCCAGCCTGCTCCGCCTGTGGACCCCGTTCCCGACCCCGCACACCCCGCACTGCGGACCGCGGTGCCGCCGCGCCCGCGTGTGTCGGGCCCGCCGGTGGTGGCCACCACGACCGAGCGGCTCTCGGCGCTCCTCCACGAGGACAACATCGGCACACACTACCGCCTCGCGGACGCGCCTCTCGTGGGCCTCGAGCCGCCTGGCGCGGTCATTGTGCAGCCCTACGGCCGCACGGCCAAGGTTGCGCCGTTCTCGCTCGTGCTCGCCGGCGCAGTGGTCGAGCTCGCGACGCCGGAGCAGGCAGTGCGCTTCCTTGGACACCAGGTCGAGGAAGACGTGTTTGTGGAGTACCCCGCCGTGGCCGCGGCCCTCGGGCGGCTTGCGGCACGCTCCGCCGTGTCCCTCACCGTCACCATCGGCATGCATCCGTGGAGAGAGCTCTACTGGACGGCCGTGTCGCCGCTCGCGCTGCTTTAGTCCGCGCTCGTCAAGTCATATATTTCACCCTGGCCTATCCGTTGATGGGCAACCCCCAGTTGTAGCGCTCCTCCGAGTACAGGGCCGTCTCTTGCACGATCGGCGGGAGCATGATGCGGTGGAGCTCCTGCTGGGGCAAGCCGTAGTCGGCCTTTTCCGCGTACAGCAGGCCGCGCGAGTGCAGCAGCGGGAAGCGCGGGCCCAGCGTCTCGCCCACCGGCGACGCGGGCAGCTGGCGGAACACCGCCTCGTCGAGCGCCTCCACGACCGTCGCCCAAGTGCCCTCGCTCTTGTCGGTGAGCCTGAACCACGTTTCTGCCGCTTCCGCCGTGGTGCGGAGAAGCCGTGTGTTTCCCGCCTCCAGCAGCGGGTCCATGCTGCGCCAGCCCAGGCGCGCCGGGTCCGCCAGCGAACCAAGCTCCAGCAACATTGTGGTCACCAACTGCACCACCGGCAGCTCGCTGGGCCCGGTGTGGCGCAAGCGGAGCACTGCCGCCATCACTGCAAGCATCCACTCCACCACAAACACCTGCATGGCCTGGTGCGGCCGCTCCAGCTCCGCCACACCGCGCGGCAACCCCAAAAGCGCCCGGAACTGGCCAAGGCTGGGGATGCCGAGGCCGAGCATGAGGAGCGGCACCAGCACGATGGCAAGGTTGTTGCGGGCCGGTGCCAACGGGGGGTGCACCAGGCGCCGCACCGCCGCGCAGAGCTGCGTCCACTTCAGCGAGCCGCGCCGGCACGAGGAGTCGCTGGCCAACAGAATCAACTCGGGCACGCAGCCCTCGCCGTGGTTCTCGCGAAGCGTCGCAAACATGAGGTGCCACTGTGCCGGCGACTGCGGCACCACGTCGTACTGCGAAATGAGGTCCTGGATCCGCGCCAGGCAGTCGAGCGAGAGCCGCTGGCGCGCCGTCAGGTGCATCGTGTGGAGAAACTGCTGCTGCCGTTGCGCGTCCAGCGCGGCAAACGGGTCGTAGTGCGGGTGCGTGCGCGCCGGCAGGTTCCACAGGCGGTTGGCAAGGATAACTGCGTTGTGGAGCAAGTCCAGGGCCCGCAACATGGAGCGCGTGCGCGCGCGCACCTCGTTCAGAAGTGCCGCCACCACGGCTGCGCCCGTGAGCCCCACGTCCGGCAGGAGGTGTGGCGCCACCAGGAGCGCGTTCACGGCCGCGTAGAGCGTCTGGTGCGGCGCCACCATCTGCGAGCCGGCGTGCGTGTGGAACTCGGGCACGGCGCCGTCGGTGGCCCACAGAAACTGCAGGAGCAAGAGGTACGGCTGCCACCAGTCGTCGCCCTCGGCGAGACCCTGCTGCGCGGCGCTGCTTGCTGCACGGTCGAGCATTGTCATCACCTGTGCGAGCGGCGTCTGCGCCGACACCTTGTAGTGCGTCTGCACATGGGCGACGGCGGTCAATGGGTAAAGGGCGTCGCGCGGGCGGGAGTGCTGGAGGTCACAGAGCGCCAACATGCAGCGGCCCAAGAGATCCAGCGCGTGCTTAAGGTTTCCGACCTCGGCGGCGCCCCAGCAAAAGGCGGCGAGGATCCACGCCATGTTGGCGGGGTCCTCGGTGTTCTGCGTGGCCATGCGGGTGACGCGCGTGACGGGCGCGCTGCGGCCACACACGGCGGCCCACGCGGCGGCGTAGCCCGCGGCAATGTGCGGGGCCATGTCGAGGCTGAAGCGTGTGAGGAGCCGTGGCGACGCCAACGCGTGCAGCACCGACACGATCGAGGCGGAGGGCCCGACAAACGGCCCGAGGTTGTCCCCGAGGCGCTCCCCGAGGCGGTCGTCAAGCAAACTGGCAATCAGCAGACGGCGCGGAGGCTGCGGCGCCGACGCGGGCGGCAGGTCGCTCGACAGCGAGCCGTCGCTGGTGGAGACGGCGGCAAACAGCGGAAGGCGAGGCGGCAGCGCGCCCAGCTGCAGCACAACCGGCGGCGGCGGCGGTGCGTGTGCCTGCTGGGAGTGTGCGACAACGACGCCGCGCTGCAGAATGTCGTGGCGGCTGATGTGCTGGCCCGAGGCCTCCAGGGCGCGGGCAATCTGCACGGCGGTCAGGTTCTTGCGAGTGTTGAACAGGATGACGGTCCCGTGGACGGTGCGGCAGTGGCGCTGCAACAAGTCGCGGCGGACAAACGTGGCGTCGCAGAGCAGGCAGTGGAAGGGCTTCTCGCGGGTGTGCAGCCGCTCGTGGCGCAGCTTGTGTTCGCTGCGGCTAAACGCCTTGGCGCAGAACTGGCAGACGTACTTGCGGGGCGGCAGCATTCGGCGGGAGCGGCGGCGGGAGCGGCGGCGGGAACAGCAGAAACAGCGGCGGGAACAGCGGCGGGGTCCGTGGCGAGCGGGGTGTATAAAAGCCTGTGGGTTGCCCCGCCAGCCGTGCGGGGGCGCGGCGGGCTGCGGGGGGCTGCATGTCCATGCGTCCCGGCGGGGAAACAATGCGGGGCTGCGTGGGGTTGTGCGGGGACGCTGCGTTTCGGCGCCAGGCGCGGCGGCATGACAGTGACCTGCGCGCCTGCCCGCGACGGCACGCGCGTGCCCGCGAGAACGCGGGGCGTTGCCGAGCGCGGAGGGCGGCCGGCGGGCGGACCGGAACACCGCCCAGCCGCCGGCGCGGCCCGTAGTGCGGCCGGCAGAGCGGGCCGTAGACCGCCGGGCCGCGGCCGCCACGGCTGCACGGAGCCGGGCTGCAGGGGTGGCGGGCAGTGGAGTTTATCGGGGCCGGTCATCCGGCGGTGGGCGTGCCGTCTATCCGGCGCGTCCCTGTTGGGCGCCGCGGCACGCGGCCGGGGTGCCGGCGCATACGCTCTGCGCTGCTTGCTTGCTACGGCCGCGCCCAGCCCGCGGCGGGAGGGGAGCGGAGAGGTGGGGCACCGCCCCGCGCGCATACACGGCTGGGCCGGCGGCTACGACGCAGGCACCGCCGTGTAGCCGCCGACGCTGGGACCGAGAAAGGTGGCGCGGCCGTGGGCGTAGTAGCCCACGACGGTGAGGAACAGCACAACGAGCACGACGCCCAGCGAGTAGTTCATCAGCAACGCCGTCACCGGCAACAGCGTCGGCATGCTGAGCACAAACACGTTGAGCACGACCCAGCCGAGCAGCGCGCCGTTGATGAGGTAGCCGAGGTACAGACGGAGGCGGAACGGCGCGCCGCGCACCTTGCGCCGCCGCCCGAGCACCAGACAGAGGATGGGGAGGCCGTTCGCAGCCGTGAGGAGCGTCACCAGCAGCCCCACAAACGCCTGGAACATGGTGCGCAGCACGAGCGCAAGGAGGCCAAACGCCATGGGCACCGCCATCAGGAGGTAGATGGCGTTCTTGGGGATGCGTGTGGTGCCGTCCTCGCGGGTGCGGCGGTCTGGCGAGGGCGTGGCGGCGGGTGTGGGGTGCGCCAGGGATGTGGGCGTGGTGGGCTCCGACGCGGTCGGTGTCGGCGCCAGGAGGTGCTGCGGCATGGGCGGCGTGGCCGTGAGGGGCACGGCCGTGGCCACGGGAGGGCAGGCCGCGCCGGCGTCGTCCCCGTGCTTGGGCTGCTTCCCGGGGCGTGGCTCGTGCGAGGCGCGGCGGGCGAGGCCGGGGACGACGGCGGCGTGCTGCTGCACACCCCGCATGAGCTCCAACTCCACGTTCACGTCCTCGTCCTCGGCCAAGTCCTCGACGTGGACCCAGTACTCCTGCCACGGCAAGCCGCGGTCGCGTGCAAATGCGTACGTGGCACGGCTCGCGGTGGTGATGGCGCCAATGCCCGCAAAGAGCGCGGTGCCGACGAGAAGCACCACAAAGAGCAACAGCACCACGTAGCTCTTGGTGGAGAGCTTGAAGATGAGGTCGATCGGCATCACCTGCCGCCGGCGCAGCTCCTTCAACAACTCGTCCAACTCGGGGAGAATCAGGAGGATCGGGATGATGAAGATGACCCCCGTTAGTCCGGCAATCGCCACCAGGTACACCATGCCGCGCGGCACGGTGCGCTCCGGCGCCTTGACCTCCTCCAGCATTGCCGGGATCATGCCGTAGCCGTTGAGCGTGAACAGCGCCAGCTGCAAGCCCACGAGGAACAGGAGCACCGGCGGGTACCCGCCCAGCATGGTGTTGTTGAAGTTGGTGAAGACGTGCTTCAACGTGTGGAAGGAGGTGGCGGTGAGCAAGAGGATGGCGTCGATCAACAAGACGGTGTACACGGTCCAGTACACACACGCCTTGTTGATGCCGTCCAAGTAGCGCGGCGTCTTGATGTTGACCAAGCCGCACACGACAATGAGAATCTCAAACACCACAACCGTGACAAACACGTCGCGCTGGTACACCTCGTCGCCGAGTCCAAACAACGAGAGCACAAACTCCGCACCGCTGAAGACGTAGGCCGCCACCATGATCCACATGCCCACAAGGAGAAACCACCCGCACACCCACAGCGCCATGTGCAGGTAGCGCGGGTGTGCGAGGAGCGCGCTGAAGTGGTACACGCCGCCGGAGGTGGGGTACTTGGAGGCAATCTCCCCGAGCAGCACGGCGACGCACACCAGGAGCACCGACACGGCGAGCCAGCCGTACAACATGGTGACGTTGCCGCCGTTGATGAGCAGGATGTGGATCGTCAGGGCGACGCCGAACGGCACGTCCATGAGGGCAAAGCTGAGGCCGATGATCGAGCCGGTGCTGAGCTTGCGGGCAAACTCCTGCTTGTACTCGAACGTCTCGACCACCTCCGGCGCGCGGTCGTCCTCGAACTCGAGCATCGTGATGAGCCGGGTCGTGGTGGCGGCCGTGCGCTCGGTGACGCCGCTGGTCAACGCAGAGAGGTGCTGCTGTGCGGCCCCCGCCGTGTGGTTCACGCGCGAGGCAAGACTGTGCATGAGGGCCTGCGGCGCCGCGGACGCCCCGCCGGCCGCGGGCAGGGCACGGTCCCCCGGAGAAGTCGGCATTCGGGCACTGCCGCGATGGTAACGGCCCGTCCTTGCGCAGCGGCCGCGCCTGCATGCATGCGCATGCACGTGTCTCGGCATTCGCCTGATCCGGCACATTTTTCGCAGCCGCCATGACGTTTGTATTCGGTGCCGAGTGGGAGCGGGAGGCGCTCCGGCTGGTGCGGGCGGTGCAGGCGAACGCGCAGGCGGCGGGCGGGCGCGCGGTGCCGCTCCAGCTTGTGCTCAGTGTGGCCCGGCCGCTTGCCGCCGCCAAGTCGTACACGCCGTTGGTGGTGCCGGTGCGCCACCGCATGGCGCGGGTCAAGGACCGCCAAATCCTCTTGGTCACCAAGGACCCGCTGACGCCGTACCGCGAGGCGTTGGAGCACGCGGGACACGCAATCGCGGACGACGGCTTGGTGCGCGAGCTCGTGCTGTTCCAGCGGCTCAAGAAGCTCGCCGCAAACCCCAAGCAGCTCATGCGGCTCTACAAGGAGCACGACGTCGTGGTGGCGGACCACCGCGTGCACAAGTTGTTGCCCGCGGTGTTGCGCGAGCAGTTCTACGCCAAGCACCGCAAGGTGCCGTTCATGGTGCAGATGGCGCGGCCGGACGTGGACGCGCAGCTCGTGCGGGGGCGGCGGCTGCACAAGCTCAAAGACGAACGCTGCGACCCGGAGTACGTGCTCCAGCAGCTCCGGCTGATTGTGCACAACACGTGGGTGGTGCCGTCGACGGGGGACTGCGTGGTGGTGCGGGTGGGGTTCAGCGACTGGGACGCGGCCAGCGTGGTGGAGAACATGAGCGACGTGGTGGAGTTTCTCACGCTGGCCAAGCGCCGGCCGGTGGGAGGCATGTTGCTGTTGGACCAGGTGCGCGGCGCGAGCGTCAAGACAAGCGAGAGCGCGGCGTTGCCGGTGTACAGGCGGACGGCGGGCGGGCAGGAGGAGACCTACGACGAGTTTGACTTCTAGGGGGCTGCTCCCTGCGCCGCGGGTCTATAGCGGGGTTCTGCGGCGCGGCCTGGCGCGGCCTGGCGTGGCGGACCGGCCGCGGGATGGTAGGAGGCGCATCGCGTCACGAACATAATTCAGCATTACTCTTGCCCGATGGACAGCGAGGCAGACGTGAGTACGACGGAGGCGGTGCCGGCTACTAACGACCAGGACGTGGGGGACGTGACGGAGTTTGCCACGACCGTGTTCCACGACGCGCACGAGACGATGGCGGAGGGATTGGACGGCGACGGGGTTGGGGAGGAGGACATTCTCGAGGCGGTGGGCGCAGGGGCGGCGGCGGACGCGGCCGAGAACGCAGTCGAGGCGGACGCCGACGCGAGCTTGGTAGTGGAGACGGATGCGGGTATGGAGGTGGAGGTGGACGGAGAAGAGGCGGTGATGGAGTACGAGGAGGGGGACGCCGAGGCGCCGCGGGCGGACACACACGCGACAGCGTTCCCAGACAGCGTGAGGGAGGTGGGGAGCGACACGGAGGCCGCCATCCAGCCGACGGAGATCATCGAGGTGGACGAGAGCGTGGTGGAGGTGGGTGCGGAGGACGCGGCGGTGGAGGGGGATGCGGAGGACGTGACGGTGGTGGTGGATGCCGACATCACACAGGCAAGCGGGGCAGAGGACCTCACGCGCGTGGACGCAAGCATGGTGCAGGGCGCGGACGGGGGCGAGGGAACGTCGCCCGCATTCTCGCAGAAGCCCGCGCCGGATGTGCCCGACTCGCCACAGACGCTCGACGACCCCGACACGTGGAAGGCGGGATCGCCGGGGCTTCCGTCGCCGACCGACGCCGACAGCGTGGCGGTCATCGTGGAGGAGGTGGAGGAGACGCCGGAGGAAACGGAGACGCCGGGCGGGGACGCGGCGCCGGGCGTGGCGCAGACGGTGCCGGTGGTGGTGACGTTCGAGTCGCAGCGGTTTGCGCTCGCGCCGCATGAGGAACTCAGCGGGTACCCGGTGCTCTTTGCGGACGACCTGGCGTACTACCACCAGCCGCTCGTGCAGCTCTGGTCAGAGGTGAAGGGGGCGTTGGAGGGCAACGGGTTCAGCGTGCCGGAGGACGTGGAGTTGGTGGCGGAGTTTGTGGAGTTGGGGCTCGCGTTGAACGAGGACAACGTGTACTGCGACCGGGTCCAGTTCAGCGAGGTGTGCGAGGTGTTCGAGGGGCTCTGCGACAACAGCACGGCGCACGGCGAGCCGGTGCCGGCGCAGATGACGATTGCGTTGCTGACGCAGAACCGCTTCATCATGGGCTACAACCAGTGGGGCGAGAAGGTGAACGGCGGGATGGGGTTTGGCGGGGGCGGTGCCAAGCGCGCCCACGGTGCGAGCGACGACGAGGGCAGCGCCAAGCGCGCGCGCGCGCTGGCAGACTCTATGTAGACTATGTAGCAAAACCGACCTGCACGCTGTGGCTGCATCCGCCAATCCCGACTCTCGGAGCACCACCTCTCTTTCCAGCATGCGGCCCTCCGTTGCCAGCCGGTACCAGCAGTTGATCAAGTTTCTCGGCAAGCGCGTGGAGACGGCCGTGGACCACACGCCGCGGCCCCACCCGATGGCTCCCGCGGGCGCCATGCCGTCGGCGGGGGCGGCGCCCGTCTCCGCGGCGCAGTTCACGCTGCGCTTGCAGTTGCCGGCGCGCTTCCGATACAAGCCGATTGAGCCGCTGGAGGTGGACAACGTGAACGAGGGCGGCGCGGCGGTGTTGTTCTAGACGTAGGGAATAAAGAGTCCTGTGAGGCCGTCGGCGCGGGTGCTGCGGCGCGAACGTTGGCGCAGGCGGGGCGGCGCCGGGGCGGCGCCGGGGCGGCGAGGCCGCCTCCAGCGGCGCGGACTGCTCCGTGGCCCCTCGCGCGCGCCCTCGCGCGCCCCTCGCACGGCATCCGGGCGCGGTCCTGGTTGCGCCCGCCGCGCGACTTCCGGTCGTGTCGTGGCAAATCCCTGTTCGCCACCCTCCGTCTCTTTCCCATGAACCACGACCCGTACAAGTGGGGCCGGCCGCTCGACAGCACGTACGGCGCGTACGACCATGCAATTGCGCTGGCGCGCGAGCACAAGCAGCAGCAGCAGCACCTGGAGTTCCCGACGATGCACACGCAGCAGCCGCTGACCACCGGCACGTCCGTGGTGGCGCTCAAGTACGCGGACGGCGTGATGGTGGCCGCGGACCACCTCGGGCTGTACGGCCTGTTGCTCCGGTTCACAGACCTCGACCGGATCTTCCGCGTGGGCGAGGCCGTGGTGGGCGTGTCGGGCGACGTGCTGGACATGCAGAAGGTGGAGCGCTTGCTCGACGAGTTGGAGGTGGACGAGGGCTACGACTGCCCCGGGAACCGCCTTCTCGCGCCGCACGTGCACGAGTACCTCCTGAAGGTGTTCTACCTGCGCCGCAGCAAGATGGACCCGTTGTGGAACGCGGTGGTGGTGGGCGGGTTTGACGAGGCGGGCCGGCCGTTCCTCGGCTACGTGGACCTCCTCGGCGTGACGTACCAGTCGCCCGCCATGGCGACCGGCTTCGGTGCGCATCTCGCGGTGCCCTTGTTGCGCCTCGCGATCCCCAACACCGGCGACGAGGACAAGTTGACCGAGGCCGAGGCGCGCGAGACGCTCCTCAAGTGCATGCGCGTCTTGTACTACCGCGACGCGCGGGCCCACGACAAGTTCACCCTCGCCACCTTCTCGAAGGAGGGCTTCAAGAGCGAGGAGCTTGTCGTCGAGAACCAGCAGTGGGGCTTTGCCCGTGAGATCCGCGGCTACGGCTCCACCCAGATATAGGCCATGTGAATGCTCCGCAGACGTGCCCGGGCGGGCACCGCCCCCCGCCAGCATCCCGCCCGACGCCGGTGCGCCCGCGGCTGTGCGCCACAGCCCTGCGTAGCGGTCTCGCCCGTTTCTGCACGTATGGCGTCGCCGATCACGCTGTGCCACTTCCATGCATGGAACCCGCTGAAATCTCACCTGCCCCTTACTCCATGCAGCCCGCGTTCGACCTAACCGTGCTCGGCGGCAGCGGCGGGCCCGTCGACGCGACCTGCGGACTCATGCTCAAGCCGGCGGCGGTGCCCTACAGCGACGCCACACCCACGTTGCTCATCGACGGCGGCTCGTGCCTCCGGCTGCTTGCGGAGTGTATCTTGCATCAGCAGGCCGGTGGCTCCCCCCAGCAGTACCTCGCGCTGCTGCCACAGGTTGCGCTCCACGCCCGCTTGTACGGCCAGGACAGACCCGCCGCCCCCCACGTGTCGGCCCCGACGCTGCTTCCGTTTGTGGGGCTCGCGGCCGAGCGCACGCCGTTGGCCGCCGCAAGCCGCCTCCTCCAGCGCGCCGGCGCCGTGTGCATCACTCACCCGCACTTGGACCACGTTGCTGCGTTTGTCGTCAACACCCCCGTGCTCTGCAACCCAGACCGCCGCATCCCCGTGGTCGGACTCGCCCACACCACCGAGGCCCTCCGCACACACGTCTTCAACAACACCCTCTGGCCAGACCTTGTGGGCAGCGCCGTGCAGCTACAGCCCGTGGAGCCGGCGGTGCCCGTCGAGCTTGCCGGGCACTACCGCGTCACGGCCTTTTCGGTGCTGCACGGCACGAACGCGCTCGGCCGCTATCTCTCGACCGCCTTCTTGGTGCATGACCCGCACGCCGACCAGCACCTCCTTGTGTTCGGCGACGTTGAGAGCGACGCGCGGTCGGGCACGGGCATGAATATGCGGGTGTGGGAGCACGTGGCGCCGCTCGTGGCGCACGGCCGTCTCCGCGCGATCGTGATGGAGTGCTCGGAGACGCTGCTGACGCCCGCGGAGGCCCTCTATGGCCACATGTCGCCCGCAGGGTTGGCGGAGGAGTTGGCCGCCTTCGAGCGTGCTGTGCGCTGCTGCCACCCAGGCGCCAGTCTTGCGGGCGTTGACTTGGTGGTGACGCACATCAAGGACGTGCCGACCGCCACGAATCCGCGCGACGCCATCTGGAAAGAGCTCACCCTGGAGTTGGCAGCGCGCCAGATCGCGGTCCGTGTCCTGTTGGCGTACCCTGGTGTCACCTACATGCTCTAGGGCGCTCCCTGGCCGCTCCGAAGCGGCATCCACGCATCCACGCACTCAATGTATTGACCTACACCACCACGTAGCCCTCGCTCTGCACCACCACCTGCTCGTCGTAGGGAAGAGGCTCGCCAGAGGCAGCCTCGGTAATGCCCGAGACCGACACCCCCGCGCTGGTGCTGCTCGTGAACAGCACCTCCATCGGGAACATGTCGTCCTCGCCGGCGGCAATGACAAAGTCAAACAGCCCCGCGGGCTCCGCAGCCGTCAAGGAGCCAAGGACAAACTCAATGCCCGCCTCCAGGGAGTGGCACTCCACGTCGTCGCTCTTGAGCTCGACGTCGCAAACGAGCGGGATCGTGAGGGACACGTTGTCCAAGTCGGCCTCCGTCTTGAGCTCCCACTCGATGGTGGCATTCGTGCTGCCGCTGGCACCCTCCAGCAACCAGCACACAAACACCAACGGCACGAGCGGGTCGTCCTCGCCGCCCTTGCCAGCGCCGCGCCAGCGCACCACGCCCAACAGCTGGTCATTGCTGGGGAAGCCCTTCGTGGGGTCGCGCACGCCCACCACGCCGTTCGCAAACTCGGCCTTGTCCACCTGCGGGTGCGTCTTGTACGTCAAGGCGCTGTTGTTCGCCGCCACGCTGATCTTGGCCTTGGCAAGGTCCGGGTCGTTGATGCGGAGCTGGAGATCGCCCTTGACCTCCAGCAGCACCACCACGCCGTCGCGCTGGATCTGTGCCAGCACGAGCTCGTTTACGGTGACGAGGATCCCGTTGTTGAGCACGGCGGGCTCCGGCGTCGCCTCCACCACGGGCTCCGGCGTGCGCACCGCCACGGGCTCCGCCGCCAAGAGCGGCACAGCGGCCTCGGCGGCAGGCGCAGTGGTGCGCTTCTTGCCACCAAGCTGCAAGCCCTTGCCCTTGGGGCGCGGCTTGGCCAACCCGCCGCTGGGCGCCTGCGAGTATGTCTCGGGCGCGGCGGCCGGCGCGGGCTGGAAGGAGTAGTTGGTGGGCGACGGCGCCGAGAACTGCTGCTGCTGCAGCTCGGCTCTGCGAGCCATCTCGCGGCGCTGGATCTCCTTGGCGCGGCGCTTGCGCTCCTCCGCCGCCTCGAGCTCTTTGTTGCGGGCAATGATCTCCTGGATCTTCTCCTCGTGGGAGTCCATCTCGAGGAAGGTGCGCACCTGCAGGAGCAGGAGGTCCTCCTTGTATCCGAGCGTCACCAACTCGTCAAACGCCAGAAGCACGCTGAACGCGTTGTCCAACACCTCGCGCGCCTCGGGCCGGACCACCAGCACCACCGTCTGCGCAAAGAGCAGAAGCGTGTCGATGTCTTGGATGATGTTCAGATCATGCGTCGTCACCAACACCACCAACAAGTCCTCGACCAGCTGGTACACGTAGCGGTAGCGCTCGCTCTCGACCGTGGTGTGCTGTGCGCCCGCGTCCGCGAGGAGCCCCGGGAGATCCGTGAGAAGCTCCGTCACGCGGTCGCCAGAGAGCCCGATGAACTGCCGCAGCACAAGCGCCTTGCCGCTCCGGGTGCACACGCTCGCCGCAAGAATCGCCATGAAGAGGTGACGTGGAGGGTGAACGTGTCGCGAAATGGGCGGTGCACGCAATTGCCGCGCCCGAAGTGGCAGCACGCGCGTTTCCTGCCCGAAGCGGCATTGCCGGATGTGTGCATATCTGATGTCTAGCGCCCTCCAGCCTGCCTCCGCCGTCTCCGCCGTCTCCGCCGTCTCCGCCGTCTCCGCCGCACCTGCCCCGTCCGCGCACCGCCCTAGTCCCGGGAGAGCCCGCGGGGCAC